>JASWJB010000078.1:0-146590 GCA_032433595.1 Conoideocrella luteorostrata
AGAAAATCGGAAAGACACACACAAAGGAATCATCGTATTGTCACCCATCTCCTTCAATTCATGCGCACACACACATGCTTACCCAATCCCGGTCATTGTGTCTCAACTGTTCCTTCTCGCACAAGTCCCTTGCATCCCCTCCTATTCATTCATTTCTAAATTTCGTGTCGATTCTGACTCAGTGGTATTGCGCCCTGAATCTCCTCCATGTCTTCTATTGTGTCGTTAAACACTTTACTGAGGTTACCGACAACCCTGTGGCGGTTCCACTCATGTCTGGACTTCCAAATCTCGTCCATCAACTCTCGGTTGATTTGCTCCATCTGTTCAATTGTGCAGCCCGATGTGCCGTCGGTCAACAGGTACAAGAGATTTTCGATCGCCCCCTCTACGGATGGAGGCTGCGAGGGAAACGAGCCTGAATAACGACCAGATTGAGGAGGTTCTTGTGATTGAGGATCCTGTGAGGCTGGTGCTCCGAGAGCGTCCTCGCCCGATTGACCGCTTGACTGTCGAGCTTGTGATTGCAAAGAGATCGAACTATCAGTCAAGTTGGTTCCCGGCGCAACTATGCCTCGCGCAAGTGCATGAGCCTGAGAGTGCATCCAGGCATCATCACTTGGCGTAGCCTGGCTGAGGGGTACCAGCGTGTCTGGAATTTCCCCGTCGTTGCCGCTCTCGCCGCTCTGCTGAGCTCCATGGTTGCCATTTGTAAGTTGAGTGCTAAAGTTAGAGGATCGGTGAGTAGAAGGATCCGACGTCTTAGTGGACGAGGCGTCATTAATCACTGCTGATGGTGATACTCCTGGTGGCAAAGAGGTGACAGCCGACTTTTGCGATATCTGTGTCATGCCAGTGTGTTCCTTGATGGAAGAACTTTCATCAGACTTGGCTGGCGGCCCCATGACGGACGCCTGAGTCGCCTGCGTAGCTTGGGTCAGCCCCTCGACACCACTCATCTGGACATCTTCTCCTTCCTTTGATGCTCCTCCTACCCCATTGCTCGAATTCGCAGCCCCTTTTCCGTTCTCATCATGTCCATTGGACAAAGGACTTCGAAGTTCGAAGCGGGCAGTAGTGCGAGATCCAGGTACAGGCTCACCCAAGGTAAGGGGCCCTTGTGAATCGCTATCATTAGCTCCTCCAAGATCGGATTGAACGCGCTCCAGAATTGACTGCATTGCTTTGCGCTTTCGCTCCTTCTCTGCAACGAGGGCGGCTCTTTGGACCTGACGGCGATGTAGACCTTCCCAATCGACGTGTGCAGAGTTGGTTTCGATGCTAGCGACGTCCACCTCCACATTGCTCAGTAGTTCATTGGCCTTGAGAGTACGCTCTTTATCTCCAATATTTCTAGCGTCCTTGGCAAGGGTCTTGATATCAAACAAGAAGTCCTTCGGTCTGGCATAGAATCCATTTGACAAGCGTTCCTCAATAGTGGTCGTCTCGAGATTATAGTAGCACTTTCCAGTGGTAGTGTCACGGAGTACGTCATGGCCGTGCTTGTCTTTGACAATCTCGAACGGTCGGTGTACGCCTTCTGCAATGTCAGGTCGCACGTAGTTCGGATCAGATTCCGCAAATAGATAGTCGATCTGGCTCTGAGAGATGACCGGTTGTCTGAACTTCTTGTACTTTCGGTTAATCTGGTCCATGATTGGCTGCAGCTGGATTTTTAGCGCATTGAGAATCTGATGGTCTTTTCTCTTCAACATCTTAGCCTCTTCCTTGGTAGGTGCTTTGGGTACAGTTGCTGGGGCAAGAGGCAACTCCTCCAAGACACGTTTCTTCCGATTCTCTGGATCAGGGAACTCTGCAGGCTGCTTCTTGATGTAGTCGAGAGTTGCAGAGAAGTACTGCATTCGATTTTCCTAAGCGAGGTCAGAACGGGTTCAGTTGTTATAAAGAATGAAATAAAAAAAAAACTCGATAAGAATAAAGTAGCAAAACAATGAAGAAGAGAAAAATGAAAAAAGTGTCATGTTGCACACTCACCTTTTCCGGTCGTGTAATTTCCATCCGATTCTTGCGGGAGTAGCCAAATAGATCACACAACAGCCCGTCTGGAAGTTCATCCTTGCCGCAATCTGCAGTCGCAAGAACAAGTACAGGATCCGTTGGTGGGATAGATCGCAACATAGTCTGGAAGGTGATGAGAGCCACGGTATTAGTTAGTGTGGCATACCAAGCGTCTATGTTTGGAATATAGATAACACTGGGTTTATGTCGCCTAATTTCCGTGAAGAGGCCGACGATGACTTGTTCCATGGGCTGCAATCATTTCGTTAGTAGCTAGTCATCTCGAAATGTCCTTCTAACATGTGGTTTTTTGTTTTCAAATCTTAAATTCGGGGTTGACTTACCCGTCCGTCCGCGAGAAGTGCTGGCAAATCAAAATTCTGGACATGAACGCCTTCAAAGTAATGCAAGATGGCGGATGCAATGTAAGTTTGGCCCATACCTTGGCAGCCGTATATGAGAAACCGAGGCCTGAAAACGCGAGAACGCTCAAACTCTTGTTGCATAGCTTCACGACCAAAGCCATGGTCCGCGTCTTGGTATTGTTCGTACATTGCCTCTTCCAGTGCAGTTGTTTTCTTTTTTCTCGGTAGCAGTTCATCCAACAGTCGCTTCGCATCGCCGAATTGACTCCGCAGAAGCGGCTCCACAGCCTTGGGCAGAGGTTTCGCTCCAGAAGTCGCTGACCGCTCTGACGACGGAATGAGTTTCTTGATGGAGATCATGAAGTCAGAGGCATGAACACTAATCTTGTCCGGGTCAACAATGAGCTTCTCTGTCGAGCTGTATATCTGCGGATAAGTTCGCTGGATAGAATTGAGAGCTGCTTCAGTGCACAATGCCCGCAAATCGGCACCACCGTAGCCCTTTGTTTTTTCGGCAAGTGAGGTCATAAACTGCGGTGAAAGGCCCCAGTCCTGGGTGTGGATATTGAGGATAGACCGACGGCCCTCGATATCTGGGAGTGGGAAATAGAATTCTCTATCGAAGCGGCCAGGTCGTCGAAGGGCAGGATCGATATTATCAGGTCTGTTGGTAGCACCAATCACGATGACTTGTCCACGGCCGTCCATGCCGTCCATCAAAGCTAGGAGGGTCGACACAATGGACGCATGAATCTGCTCCTGCTTGCTGGACCGAACAGGGGCTAGGCCATCAATCTCATCGAAGAATATGATGCTGGGCTGTGTCTTTCTAGCCTCTTCAAACAAGAGTCGTAATTGCTTCTCAGCCTCACCAACCCACTTGCTCAGAGCGTCAGCACCCTTGCGCATATAGAATGAAATTTTGCGGCCGCCAGAACCGACAGAATTAGCCAGGGCGCGAGCCAGTAAAGTTTTACCAGTGCCTGGAGGACCATGGAACAAAACTCCACGAGGCGGGGTGACATGGAACTTGGCAAAGAGCTCAGGGTACAGAAGTGGGAGCTGAACCATCTCCTTAAGCTGATCAATGTGGCCTTGTAAGCCTCCAACCTTGCTGAAATCGACGTTCAGGTCGACGCCAAGGGGGTCGGCATCGGCAAGAGCCTTTCTATCCTTAATCTTACCAACATTGGGGGTTGCTTCAGCATTCAAACCCGGTGCGCCTGGCAACAGGCCACCAGTGGGAGCCCCAGAAGTTGGCGTCATACCCAAGTTCCCGGCAACACTCGAACGATGTACCATTTCGTCGTCACTGCTGTCTGAATCAACGCCCCCAGCCGCTCCGGTGCCCCAAGGTCCGCTGAGAAGGGCACCGCCTCCTCCACCACCACCAAATGGCCCGAACGTGGTGTTGAGGTTTCGTTCCCATCCAAGACTTGCAGCCCCTCTGCGTCGACGGGCCGGAGTAGGAGCCTGGTCTTCCAACTCCTCCTCCTCGATGTTAGCAGCAGTCAATGGCGGCATGTAGTAATTGACTCTGGCACGAGCCCGGCGGGATTCTTGGTAAACAATAGGAGACTCGTCTCGAGCTCTTCGTCGTCGACCTCGAGACGACTGTCGCAATTCTCGCGCCTCTTCATTTAATTCATCCAAGTCAAAATCAAGCTCCTCATCGCCAGACGCATCGCCACGACGGGAGTTTCGCGCGCTGCGCTTGTTTGTCCTCCCTCTAGGTGTAGGACTCTCCATATCGTCAGCCTTGTTTTGCGACATTACCTCATCCTCAGAATCGTCTCCAGGTTCAAAGTCACTACTAGGTTCTTGAGTGGACTTCTTTGAGCGACCACGTGTCAGACGACGAGATGCAGTGGCCGCAGCCTCCTCCACATTCTCTTTTTCTACCTTGCCCGCTGCCTCCGCAACTGAAGCCCGCGATGCACGAGTCCTACGCGTAACAGGAACGTCGTCATCATCGTCATCGTCCACAGCAGTAGTAACAGCAGGAACAGGAGTGGCGTCATCTTCTTCATCATCCACGTGGGCCTGTTTTCCCTGTTCGGCATTGTCATCGACTTCGACGTCAGCCATGTTCTCATCGTCGGGTTCCTTCTTCTCAGCGGCCCGATATTCGTGCGAGAGCTCATCCGGTTCATCCACATCGTGAGCAGCGCGACTACTGCTTTCCTGCGTTGCTTCATCAATCGTTTCCGGCGCTGCGTGTAATGCTTTTGTCGAGCGAGAGTGTCGCCGGGCTCGCGAGTAAGCTTCAGGGCTGCGGCTACGAGAGTCGCGAGATATCATAGCGTGCCTACCAGAATTAGACAACTCCACGAACTCTTCTGCATCCGCGGTACTAGCACGGGTTGCTCTCCGTGTGACGACCCCCGAAGCCGTCTTGGGCACTTTGAGCTTGACAAGTCTCCTCGTTGATGGTGCGTCTGAGTCCTCCACCTCCTGGCCAGCGGCGTCCGAGTCAGCTACAACATCTGCGTCTGCATCCTCGTCGGCACTGCTTTCCCTGTAATTATGTTGAGTCTGAGCCGCTTTTCTGGTCCGACGCCCTGCCGCATTTACTGGGACTTCCTCATCGTCCGAACCGTCCTCAGCAAGGGAGTCATATTCTGCCATGCTATCAGACAAGATGTCCCCGTCGTCGTCGATATCAGAACCTCGATAGTTACGGCCCCTTTTCCTACCGCCGCTAGATCGAGATCCTCGTGATGGTCGGGCCTTCTTGGAGCTTCTTGGAGCTCTCACATCCGAAGGGTCAAAGTTTTCGTCTTCGGAATCGGATTTGTTGGGATCGAAATCCTCCAGTACTCTCTTCCGCTTGCTGACCATCTTGAAATTGAATGCAGCCTTGAAAGAAGTTTGACCTAGGACCGATGCAAGGAGAAGCGTGTGGTTCCTTTAAAATTATCAGAGGTCGACTATTACAAAGCGACAGGTCAGTTTTATCAGCACGTCTCACAAGCACCAAAGAATGCGATTTCGTTTCAGGCAAGGTACCGCTCATGAACGCCAGACGAACCAAGAAGCCTCTTCTCAATGATGCTGCAGGATGCATAGCCACATGGGACAGTGCTCACCTTGGTCGCTAAGCGGCGCGAAATGATAAAATAGTTCACGGCATGCATGAATAAGCTGCACGATGGAGAAGGACCTGAGTAGCTCCGCAATATGTAAAGGAAAGGGATGCCAAAAGCAAATTCGTTCCAGGCCAGGATATTGTTGACTTAAAAAAAATAGATGCCAGAGCAATGGATGCAATATCTAGACAAGACAAAATAACGACGATGGGCGTTGATGGGAAGCACCCGACCGTTGGACAGTTGAAATGGTTGATGCGCGCGTCGCCCTCGCGGACAGGCAGGCTGGAGGGCGTCAGCGCGGGAGCAATTAGTTAGTAGGGCGGCGGCCAAACCACCGCCTGGGGCGACCTCACGTGCAGGCGTGGAGCGACTGGCGAATGGCATTAGTCCAATCTTGCAACTGCGCCCAGAAAAGGCTCCACAGCTGTCGCCAAAAGCTGGCAAGCCACGTCCAGCAAAGCGCGACAGCGCCATGAAATCGCATCCAGCTTCATTCAAATATTTACGAAAGATGTTTTACGCAGGATCGGATTTTTTTCGAATACACGCCCACCAGGTGAGCTTTAGTGTTTCCGAGCAGATGACTCCTATTTGGCCAATTTCGCGCTCTGTTTGGGAGTGTTTACAACTCCGAGGAGTCAGCAGGAAGTTTTCAATCCTAATTTGCAAAATCTCAGATCTTTGTCAAGGATAAGATCTATTTCCCCGGCATCTGCAAATGCCATGACGCCATTGTCGCGGCTCTGTCCAAGCTCCACGGTTGAGGCTGGCAGGTGTTCGACGGGCGACGACCGCTTGTCCCACAATGTCGGCTTGCCGTCGGGCGGCGATTTGGCTGATATCGGGTGCTACCAGGTGTCGGCTCGAGTCCACAGCCTGATCGAGGCTGTTGTGCGGTATCCTTAGGCATGCATCCAGGCATCCAGGCATCCAGGCAATTAGCAAAGTGACGGAGGCTAGTGTACACACCAGCCACTACTCCAGCCTCAGTTAGTGGAGATGGGAGACGGGAGTTCTCTTCGGACATAAATGGAAATACTACGGCGACCGCTGGACGGCACGGACTGAGGTGATGAAGATCATTGATGCTGCGGAGTTCTCCGTTGCAAGATTAGGGATGATCTAGAGACCCTTTGTGATTTTCGGTGTCACCCATGAGAAGTGATTGTTCGTAAAGCATCGAGTTACTTAGCGTTGCGTCATCTCACAAGAAACTCGGCACGACGCCGAATTGATCAAGCTCTGCCTGATCTCCTGCCTACCAATGACTGCAATAGCTATCACTACTCCAGGCTCGAACACCGTCGAAACCGTCCAGCACAGGCAATAAATACTTTTACCACATTGATATGGCCCCTTGCACTGACACGGCTGCTCCGAATGAGCATCGGAAGCTAACGTATCCCACGCGACGTATCGAGCAGTTACTCGGCCTCAGAGCAAGTCCTAGCCGCCCCAGAAACCTTTTGCAAGTCGTCGAAAATGGCCCAATAACCCACCTCGTCAACCATCTTGCGTCAAGTATCGTGGGACCTTTGACTCACGCACCCAAGCGTCACCTACTAAGCAGCCAGGCAGCCAGGTGTTCCTGGGGGTGGTAAGAAGCTTGGCACTCTGGGGTCATCACTTCGAACCAACCAGCGACGAAGGCACGACCTCAACCAACGAAGAAAACTATGGAGTATGGGTTGCTTGACCTACTAGTACATGTAGGCTCCGTTTACTCCATAACGTCGTGGGGAAGACCGCCCAGTTGCCCTGTAGGGCCAGCTAATGGATGGCCAAGGCGGGTACGGAGTAGACGAGAGAGAGTTGATGGTGGTTCTCCGCACCACTGTACAAGGAACCCGACAACCAGACCACAAAAACCCAGTGGAATCTGGCTGCCTTGTGAACGCTACCACCAATCGGCCAGCCCGCCATCTTCATCGCGCACAGCGTACCCCAGTGCCTTCGACCATGGCCGGCATAAGTGGCCAATCCCCCCCGTCAGACACGGCGGGACTGCTGACCTCAGCCCAATTATGCAGGCCGAAGCCATGTTTCTCGTGTCAAGCAACTGAACCTTTATGTGTCTGTACTCCGTACTCCGTACTCCGTAGAAAGTTAGCGATAAGCAGTTGACAGCCAGGAGTCTACGCCGGTGACTGGTGTGGTCCAGGACTCACTCGGACTCGCTCCACGTCGCCCGTTCCTACCCAATCCCGTGCTAGTCACGGCTCCATGGCTGGTGATCTATTGTTGGCACTATCAGCAGAGGCTGAAATGTGACGACCATCTCGGCCCTTGAGCACACAAGACGGTCGTTCTATTAAAAGCCCAGTATGGCCCCCATCCACACATCTTTTTTGTCGTTCAAAGTGTCCTCTTTTCAAATCATCATTTTGGTCCTTCCTTGATTCCCTTACACTGTAGGACTTCCTTATTCGCGATAAGGAAGATCCCAAGAGCTACCTGCGCACCTGGTTGTGCCGCCGGACGAGGCGTCTGATTTCTTAGCAGTGACAAAGACAGCCAACACACAATCCAATATTTAAGTAACCTCGTCCGGCCATTTGTTGCCCTGTGTAAGGCCCTTTATCGTCAATCACTTGCATTGCATAATCATCGTCCAATACACAGCATACGCTGTCTACCGCCTCTTTTCACCATGAATACGAACAGCTCTACTCGAGCTGCTCGCCCGCCTCCCCTTAACCTGGCATCCCTACCGCCCAGCAAGTTCAAGTTGGACAGAACCAACACGGCCGACTCTGATGCAGCATCCACTCTTAACAGCAAGGTAAACAAAATAACCCATTGTACTCCTCTGCAATCCTCTGCACCACCACTCTGGACGGAAAGAAAAGGGGGCAAAAGAACTGACTGTTACCAGCGGGCAGGGTCATACTCCAGTGCGGCATCCAGCTCCGGCTCATCATCTTTCCCCTCCTATCGCAAGTCATCCGGCTTCATCAAGTCTACTCCGACGGTTAACGTCCACTCCACCTGCGGCCGTCACACAGATCAACTGCTGTTTAGTGGGCCCTCCCTGAAGGATCTTGCACGATCGATCAAGAAGAAGTTTTAAGCGGTCCTTTCCAGTCATACAAACAATTGTATATTACTGATCCGCAATCGTTACTGGCTGGTACGGAACGAAGTTTTTCACGACTTTATGATTACGGCAAAATTAATTCCATAGCTTTGATGCATGGGAGCTGTGGGCGGATAAGAGATATTCGGTGTAGAATGCAGAAATCGAAAGATACCCGATAGCTGTGGACGTTGAATCTGGAAAGCTATATATAATTAATAAAATTTATGAATCTCAATGAAATAGTTCAACGCTTACGCTTGGGCCACTTCATAACTAATACACAGAGGTTACTGTACGCCAATTCCACCATTGTCGGTCCTCGGCTCAGGATACGACTTCTTATCTGTCGCCGCATACGTCTTCGCAAAACGATCCAACACTTTTCTTATCCATAGCTGCGATTTCACACTCGCAAATTCATACGCTATCCTTATCCCAAATCCAACCCTGTAGGGGCCCATGGTCCCTGCACCCACCGTCTCAATAGATCGCAAGATATTATATACCAGCTCGCTCCGAGACTCTGCAACATCCTCAGGCCATTCGCACTGGACCAGCGCCTCCTGCAAGATCAGCAGACTTGCCCAGTAGCCAATGTGAATGGATCCCATCCAAGGAGTCTGGTATTTTAGAACAGTGTCAAACAGCGAATCCGGATCTGTGGACGGTATGTCCACCCCAAGCGGCGCAAAGTTTTTAAATTTTTCATGCCACTGGCTGAATAGCCTCCTGCACTCTATAGCTCGGAGTGCAAGGGCGACAATCTTGACGTCGCTGGGCTGTTTGAACGTGCCCATGGTCTTGGACTCACGAAGAACGTATGCTGGTGCGAGAACACTGGGGATTTCAGCGAGACGTTCAAAAAACTCGTCGATAACGTGGATCATGGCGACGCGATGTTCCGGTGGGTGAAGAAGGTGGCGGCCCCCGTCTCGTATGACGGGTTTCCATTCTGGTCTTGACAAGAAGCAATGGTCCCCAGATGGGAAGAACATGTCACCCATGATCTTATGTACGATTGTCAGCTTGTTGGTATATCGTCGTTCGCTACATAGTGGGATGAAATGAAATGGAGCAGCAGATACGTTGAATTTGAAAAAAAAAAAAAGAAGTTCAACTCGTTAAACCTACCAAAACGCCACGAAAAGCCAAGATCATCGAGGCATCCCATCCTTCTGCATGAGTTTCTGCACCGCGCTGCTCCATCAGCGTCCCGATGCCTCTGGCGTGCATCAACCAAGAGTCCGATGAGTTTGTTCCCGCAAACAACTGTCACCAATATAGAGTCAGCATGATTCCCTACATTGCGACTAAAACCATCCCCGCATCCAACCAAGTTTTTCTCACCTCGAACACGCAAAGCAACATGGCCGAGCACAATGTCTCTGACGCCTTCCACTCCGTAGCATGCCGTAAGCTAGCCTGCAGAGCCCCCAACGAAGATATATATACCGTCCTGCTCCGTGCAATTAGGCCCTCATCTTTATTCTCCTTGCCGAGGAGATGCATAGCCAACGAGCACATGGCCCCATCCAACACGAACCTTGACCCCAACTTGTCCAGCTCACACCAGGATAAAAACCCAGTCACGTCGGCCTTGGAGATATTTGTTGTGACCGAAGCCACGACGGTGTGAACATATTCCGCTCTATTGGGGCTCGGTGAGCGCAGAAGAGTCGAAAGCGTGGAATCCGAGGCAGGGGGCCACTGGTTTGTCTGTGTAGATGTTGGCAATGTCAGAAATAGCGATGGCTCATTACTGTCCGATGTACTCTGGGTGACGGCGCCATGCTTCTTCCGCTGTCGGATGACATGTTTGCCTGTGACGAACTTGAGGCCGCGATCATAACCCGGGCATTCAGTACCGTATTTTCGGCAGTTGCCGCACTTTGGTCGGGTTTCATCACATTTGACTCGTCTCTTTCGACAAATATGGCATCCCGTGCTGCGTGGTACCCCGACCATGATGCTTGTGTCTCTTGACGCCGAGATCGCCCCCCCCTCCCCCCCTTCCCCTTCCCCACGGTCCAGACGTGAGGCAGCTTTATTACAAATACGTACTGTAATTACAATATGTGGTTTCGGTGCTTTGGGCTGTGGTTTGCCAGATATAGCATTAAGGTTGGAACGTTGTATCCCGTATTTATTGTGTGACAGCTTGAAACACGACAGCTTTGAGGCGCAAAATCCCTTTTTGAGTGATCGAGACTTTGGAGCGGCCGATGTTGCAACCGGGCCGGTGTTTGTGGGTATCGAACCACAACCGCAGCCTGTTGTGAATCTGGGAATCCTGGGGCGGGCCTGTTGTTGGGTAACGCGACAGTTGTGAGCAAAGCGCGGTGTTCCCGATATACACTACGCCGTTCTGCGGTACATGAGCTGCTGGAGTATGACGCGCATGACGGAGTGCGTATGCGGTGCTTTCATTACGGCCAGCAAGTGGTCTCAATGGGACCTCCTCCCCGTGAGATACATTAACAACGAAATCATACGGCCTTTGCCAGCGGATGAGCTGAAGCCAATCGGTGGAGTCACGTGTGTAGCAGCTCAGATACCACGGACCGGCCGCTGTAGTTAGGGCTGTCACCACCCCTGTGGAAGAACGCTGAGGAGCACCCAAAATGTACTCGGTATTATTTAATACGCTCGGGAGACAAGAAGGCAGCTCCATTCGATATGATATTCTTCCCAAGCAGAGGGCGCTTTAAGACTCAAACGATGTTTGTCGGTGCTCCCTCCCTGTTGGATTTGCTCCCATGAAGATCCACACGCCTGTTCTGAATACGAAAATACAGCACGCTAGCGTGGACAACCTCGTATAAGACTAATATATCCTGATTGGCTGCTACCCCGAATTGAAATCGTAACTCGTCCGGCTCTCAATCTCGACCCGTTTTCGCGTCAGGCTGCATCCTTCAATTGTTGTCAAACTCAACCGACGTCGCGCTGCATTTCGCTAGGTCTCACATAAAAATAAGAGTACACCGCTGGAGATGCAATAATGACCTCAATTGTCAACGGCTGAGTCTGTTCGGCTAAAGAGAGTGTGTCTCAGTATACAGATTCGGCTCTGAGATAACTGCGACCTTTTCTTTATCTGTGACATCCATCCCATCTCCGAGTCCCATTCCTTCCAAATCAGTCACCAGTTCTATATAACTATTGAGTGGAGCTTCTGCACTCTATGTTTTCTCAGCCGCGTCACGGAGTACGGAGTAGATAACTCGTTTGTCCATCGGGGATGCAGGGAGAGTAAAATACCCCAACTTCGGTACGGGGAATGCTCGCATTGTTTTGCAAGCCCGAGTACTCCGTACAGTCTCGACGTCCGGAAACAACGTTTCCGTACGACTCGACCTGCCATGCCTGCGTGTCATATGTTCTGTCGACGCATCTCATGTTAATGATTTAGGTGACAGTTACAACCCATTACCGCTCGAAAAAGTAGCAGCTGAAAAAGCAACTGTGCTCGAAATGTTTCATTTCCCTCACGGGCAGCATTTCCCTACCCTGTAAGGACTAGCACTTTTCTGGAAACCCGCAAATGTTCCTGCGACACAGATCGCGATAATCTACAATGGAACCCGGCTTAGTTGGAGCAGGGCATTGTTTGAGAATGACAGGGGCCAGGCTTGACGAGCCAAATTGGTAAAGCAGTCGGAGGCTCTAATAGTAGCAGAGGGACACTCACGCTGTCGGACCGTAACATGACAAGCGATTCGTGTTCGATAAAGACCAACTCCGATATAATCAATACATTGTTTTATTGGAACCTGCACCATTCACATGATTGATCGGCCGATGATAGCCACTAAGGTGACACAACCAATATTCGTACGTGCGTCTGGTGCAGAATGAGTGGTGCTTGCGTACGGATCCAACCATCATCGCTTGCGAGCCAGAGTGGCAAAAGTTGCATGCAACATGCATGTGAAGTCGCGTGTGTCAATGACAAATTTTTGACAACCAACCAAATGCCCCTCGATTTTATGGGAATTTATACAAGATCATTGGAGCACACAAAGAAGAGAATATCGGCTCACCCACAACTACAAAAAACATCGAAGCCTCTCACCAGCCGATAGATCTGGTATCTGTACGGAGCAGCATATGTGTCAACGTTTCGGACGTTTTCTGAGCCTCGCAGCACGAATTAAAGTGCCACTAGCGTATTCCGAGGCAAATACTGGATTCAGCTGCGTTGGTAATGGCAATTGCTGCCGGATAAGCATCGAGCGAGCGTATTCGCCATCATGCTTTTTGATTCGTGGAGCCCCCCAACAAACAACCACGGATACTTTCTGCAGGAGAATGGCTTAGGAATTGGTCATGCAAAGCTGCTGCCGAGTTGCGACAGTCAGAAGTACTGGGGCACCCACGCAAGCTATGCAAATATTGCAACACCAACAGCCTCCCCCTTCCCCTCCCCCTCGGGGTTTGAGGATTCAGCGGCCAGCGACGGATCATACGGTCGAGATGAAAGGACACATGCATTTTAGAGCTATAGGTATCGCTTCTCATCATGCATGGCACTAAGGCTGCTTTCATGTACAACATAATTGCCTCAGTGGCACCGAAACTGCACGCCATAAACATGTACACACTGATACTCCATACGTACTACAGAGCAGACTGCTCTGTACTCCATAATTAGTCTGCTAAATGTAGTCCAAAAGACGATGAGAGTGGCACTGTATGAATGGGCCAGCCCCACGCCTCTACCCACCTGTACTCCGTACTCAGAAAGCTTAAAGGACAATATGGAGAAGACCATGAGCGAATAGGATTGACGGGGCGTCGATCAGGGTGAGAAGGGGGTTCTGTGACATGCCCTGGCTGGCATTTCCTTTGCTCCTCCTGCCTGAACTGTTCAATTTCGCCGGGTCATCGGAGGTTTTGCTGAATGACGGTGATGGGACATTGCGTGCTGTAGTCCAAGAAAGTATGTATATGTCGTCGATCTGAGTATAGAGCCTGAAATGTCTACTCCAAGCTGTGCTGTAAATAAGCATATTTTCTGTATTGGATTGAATCATGGTATGCACTGGCGCTGTCAGTATGCGTGATGAACGCTAATAACAAATGACGCTGAATGATAAATGAGGGCATAGAATGTAATGGCAGTTACTGTCAATCCAGACATGTTCTTGGAGAGAAAAGTAAAACCCTCGACAGCTTTGTGCCTACTGCCCTACAATACGTAACGCACCAGACTAGCCACTCCGTAACTAAGTGTTTTAGCAAATGAAGTACGGAGTATTCGGTAGAGAGGCCAGGCACAGATACGGGTTTTGGGGGGGGGGGGCTCAGGCATTGGCGGCAATAAAAGAGGGCCCCCGAGGAGACGACCAACAATCGATGATTCCCCCACACCTACTCCGTACTCCGTAGATCTTTGTCTGCCAGACAAGTGTGCTAGATGCCCTATGTATTCCTATCTGCAGGTCTCGATTTTTCTTTTTCTTTTTCTTTCTCTTTTCTCGTGGCTTGCATTGATATGAGTTCCTGCAACTTACCCGATAATGGCTGGGAATGTTGAAGCGAACGCTCCTAGGTCAAAATGGGAGCGGCGGCATGAAAATGCAAGCAGATATTCAAGCCAAGCCCCACCACACATAGAGTAGAAGCGCCAATTGGAATGCACCGCAACGCTTCTCGTGGCCGCTGCCTGTTCTTTTTGTGAGGTAAGATGCCGACGTCTTAATTGAAGGTCAGCCGGTGATACGACAGGCATGCTCCATAATTAGCAATGAAAAGATGTTGATGGTCGTAGACGCAGTTGGTAATTCAGAATACTCTGCATCAAACTCCGCACAATATAACTCTGGGCAGTATGTGATATTTACGTGGGGACGTGTTTGAGGAAAAGACAATAATAATAAGGGAACAGTTCTAGCACCCTTCTGCCGTAGCGGCACTAGACTTTTGCGCAATTGCACCAGACTGACAACCGGTCATGTCAATGTGGTCCACGTCGAGAGCTTGTCCGCGCGTCATTCAAGTATCCACAAAATAGTCCGTCCATGGTTGAGTTGCCAAACAGGCTCATGGGAAAAGAAGAACGGGTCGAGGCTGTACATGAGTAAAGCTCCTTGGTTATCACCGAGTTAGTTAACCCGGCGGCTGCCATTCCTTCCTTTCTTCCTTTCTTCCTTGCTTGCAACGTAGGATCTCTCCTGTATGCAGAGCTTACCTACTTTGGGCATGCAGAGTTCGTGGACTAGGTTGGACTTAGGATGGGATCCTACGCTGGACCGAACCTCCACAGAGAGCGACCAATGCACGAGCCGGGTCCACCGACTTTCGATGCCTTGCGGACCAGCACTCGATTATTTCTGAGCCTCCCGTGGCTAGCACAGCATGTACAATATCTGTCTTCTCTAATGCCGGCGAGCACAACGTATGATAGAATGCGTATTCCGTTAACCGTTCTCCGGTCGTCATAACCTGGTTAAAAACCAACATAGAAACCAAGGATAATGCATGTCACGTATTCAGATGAGACTACTTCGTACGCTGTCAAGAGTACATCTTATTATTGTTCGTCTGTTCCGCAGTTAGAGTATTGAATCCATACATTGAAAAAAAATGTTTGCACTAAGAAGTAAAGTATTATAAAACAATCATCTCCCTATCTTCCTGTTTGGTTTGCTCGTTAACTGTTATTACATTCCTTACCTGTCCCTGTTTTGAGCTGTTTGCGAGGTTCCTGGCCACGCTCTGCAGACTTGATGGATGGTATCGGCTTTTAAAACGTTGTAGATGATGTGTCGAAGTGTCTGATCACCCAGATTCCAGTCTCTTAACTTGTGAACTTTTATAAACTTTCCAAGTGTGTGCCTCATTTCCGAAGCCTCGCTGTTCATTGGTATGATTATTAAGCTGGTGCCAATGCCAAAGCAAGCGTGGTTCAAGGTGCTTTTGTAACCCGCACCGCCGTTAAGCTCTTTTCCCTCGATTTGATGACTAGTACCAAAAACTCTTGTAAATGCATGAGGCATTGTAGCGTCTCCGAGATAGCCATATTGAACGCGAGGCTTAGGTTGTACAAGACACAAATTTAAATCTGAGTAGGACGTCCGTCTATGGGCCAAAGCACTCTCACCCAGGACGATGCATATAAAATAATATCAGTATAGCAGACTATAGTCCTCAATTATATTTTCGAGGACTAGCTTCCCTACTTAGCGTCCCTAGTTGGGAAGTTCTGTCATTGTCTCTACAAGTTCTACGGAGCACACACTCTGTCTGACACAATTGGCCTCTTGATGGATGTATAGCACATCTTGACCCCAATAGCGAGTGTAATCGTCACAAAAAACAACATCGTCGTGACTAGGCGGTGAGAAGGATGGATTACCTTTTATTTAGGTTATTGATTAACGCTTCCAGCGCGTGTTCAGGGTCGGCCGAGATGATAGGTAAGGCTGACGGCCTACCATAACGCGTAATATCGAATTTTAAGACGATTTGGTACCTTGATCTGATGTTTGTCCCTTCATGCCCTTCACGGGTGCTTTGGTCTCTCTCGTTGAATGACTTCATAAATACATCTTGTGTAAGCTGTTTTTGATGCTTCAGATATTGGACCTAGTCGGCCTGCTTCAATGTTTGCGCTGCTGTCAGCAAATTCCATGGCAAAAGATGCACTGCTGACGGGTTCACCGGCATTCTTCGCCAAATTTTCGATTGCCTTTCATAGTCGGTGCAAGACGGATCCTGGCAATAGCCACAGCAAATTGTAAAGCTTGAGAGGAGGCGGCTATTATCAGCCCCCCTCCAAAAAAAAAAAAAACATGATAAAATAAGTGCTGTACATATGTCGAAGCAGAATTTTAGAGCACATGCTGTGTCTTCAATTCTATTTATACAACGAATTACAGTATCGCAGAAGCAATACACCGTAGACGAAGAAGGCGTTTAACTCTCACATCATACGAAGAATAATAAGTAAAATAAACAAACTCTATCGCTGCCGCCAATGATAGATGCCAAGTCTCTTCTTAGTGTATGATCACGACCTGCGCAGGAATAGCCGGGGCGATATGAGACGGATCGTGAAGACGGCGAAGGTGAGGGATATTGTAACAATACTCCGTACGGACATGGAAACAATAATTAAAATAGTACTCCGTACTTACGGGCCTGTAGTCGCTGACAATCTTCTGGCTGGCTGGCTCATGCTCATTCACACCGTGGTCCATCCACAGGGTGCCACGCCCCATCCTCCATTATGCCTCCAGCCACGGATCCCTTGTTTAGCGCAAGACGCATTAATGCCACTGACAGCACTACGTCCAATCACGCGTGTCAGACATCCCCCCTTGAAGGCGCCTTGGAGCAGTCAACACGACCAGCTGGCCGAGGTTACTGGTAGGCGTCCGGCCATTACGGAGTACAAAAACTAAAAACTAAAACTAGGGAATTGCAGAGGCCGGCTAGCGACTGCGTAGAGTGGACGAAACGCTTGCAAACTTTTTGTTGGGATGAAATGGCTCTAGAAAACGTACAACTGCTGTTGCAAGTATGTAGGTAATCGCGGTGGAAGATAAGATAATAATAAGGAAGTGAGCAACTTTCGTATTATTGTCGCGCCAGTCATGACTTGAGCATACTCGTACGGAGTACGTACGGTGGAAACAAGCGCGGAGCCCATGCATGCATGTATTGCAAGCACCTAGGTGGTTATGTTACACTTGAAAACTGGGCACGCCGAAACGGCAGACAAGGGCGGAACATGTCTTTCTTTGAGGCAACTGATGGCAGTTGGAAATCGTCTTTGTGCAGTTTCTGCGGTCAATTGCTGTTGGGCCTGAGCTGAATCTTGACTCTGTGGTCTAGACGAGGCTGGGCACGCACTTTGGGCAACGATGCCAGCATGTCACAATGAAATAAAGGGCGATACTCCGTGCTGTGGCATATTTGTAGTTATGCAGCCCTGGCCAGGTCGCTGTTAAGATTCCATGGACGGCAACCTGATCCACCCATTCCAGCCATGGATTGAGTGGCGTGCCAAGCCCCGCCCGCCGTTGACGGACACCCAACAAACCCGAGCACCCAGAAACCCACCCCGAAGGAGTTCTTGCTTGACCTGAACGTCTGCAGAGTGTTGCTGGCAATTCTGGCAAATTTACCTCTGATTTCTCCACTCGACGAAGAAATGGGAAGAGAGGGGAATGAAAGGAAATACGAGTAAAAGAAAAGGAAAGAAGAGGAAAGAAAAGACAAGAAAAGAAAAGAAGAATCTGACCAAGTCTACGGAGTACCGTCAGTTCAAATACCGACATTGCACAGCTCATCTAATTTAGCAACGTCATGCTCTAGTGGAGGCGTACACGAGCTCAGATGGATGCTCTCCGCACGGCGCAAGGGGCCGTGATAAGGCATTCGGGGACTAGGGGGTTGTAAACCAGGCGTCTCGGTGGTGCCCTAGTGCTTGACTGGGGCCTATAATACTGGATGGCACATTAAGGCGCAGCATAGCACCGACTGTTGACGGCTTCCCACGGCCGCTACGTGAAGCTTACCCCCTGTTTCCTAACCGACCAACAACGTAACTTGACGCGCTGCTTGTCACCAAGGCCACTGTGCTGCAGTTGGTGTTATGTTCCTCCTATAGCGCATTGGGCGCCCGTCATTATACTGAGACCTCGCTAAATTATAATCACAACAAACCACTGTAGCCACCTGACAGCTCTGGCACTCCTCCAGCCCATACTGGCCCGTCGGGGGGCCAAGCCGTCCGTCCTATCCCCCCCAACTGATCTTCGCCGCCTCCATACCCCAATTCATCCGTTCAAGTCCTTTAATCCTCGCAGTCTCACGGTTGCTGCTGGCGCCTGCTGCCCCCCAGCTTGGTTAGCTCAGGTTAGGACCCAAGACTAGCCGTTGCCACTGGCTGCTCTCCAGCTCTCCTGCAGGTGCAATTTTCGCTGCTCGCCGTCCCATGAGTCCTGCGACCACGCCTGGGTCGACTTTTCCGCAGCTGCCCGCAAACACCAGTGGCTCCGTGCCAGACGTGGAAGTCCGCCTCCCGTTCTCCTCCCGCTTCACTCCCTCATCAACACCACGCCACACCACCGTCTTGTCGACCATTTTCCTTTCCTGTTCTTCTTTCCTTCATCTTCATCTCCATTAACATCTCTCCTTCTTGACCATCCCCATTCCCCTTTCCCCTTCTCACCACCTCTCAGCCCATATCCGCCAGCACGCGAAGATCGCCTTCCGAGCATCAATCCACTCTGGCGTGAACCCCTTTCTTCTGCTGCGTCGCCTCCGAGCCTTCCCCCTCCCCGATTTGCAACTCTTCGTGTCGTGTCTCGTCTCGTCTCGTCTCGTCATCTTTGTCTTTCGGTGCCAACCTCTCTACGTCCCTGAACTCTGCGTTGCGTACATCGACCTAGCAAGTCCTGCATTGTCCTGCCTCTTGGCCATCGCCCATCGCCCCCAGTCGCTTCGCCATTCCACGGACGTACGACCGCTCGTCCTTCTGAAGCCGACCGTAATACCTTTGCACGACATCTCATTCTTGTACCTACCGCCAGCTACGGGAGCAAAACTGAGAAGAACATCCATCTCAAGACGGACTGCTGTTTAAGTAACAGTGCATGTTCATGTTCTGCATAAGCTAACTGGAGACACCCACCACCCACCACGCTTTTCCGAAGTCTTCCCTTCCTGGTACTGTATCTGTTGGACTTGTCTTGTAGTAAATCAACTAGACAGGAACTGAAGAATAACAGAAACAACACCGGCAGTTATAGTGACTAGCCTTGAACACGAACATTCGTTTACATTTAGACACTCTTTCGGTCGCTGGCGCCCTCTTTGCTTCCTATCGCCCTAACGATCCCTATTTTCTTCTCCTTTACGGACGTCGCACAAATTCATTCAAGAACAGAAGAGGGAGAGAGAAGGCTGTTTTCGTGCGTGGCAAGCGAAAGGAGGACTTGCAACTCCAAAAGACGCCAAAGGTTCGAGAATTCTGCAGCATGCGTCCCTCCCTAAATCCTGCCCTTTCTGTTTGAGGCAGAAATCAGCCCACTGTGTCCAGATCACTCTGTCCATTCAATCCACTCATCGCTGATCTTTTGAGCCTTCTACTAACCCAATCGTCTGTAGCGAGCTCTTTGTGCCTCAACTATTTCATTTCCGTTGACACTGTCAACATCGAGCGGTCGAACCCCCGTCAAGTATATCAGAGACAAGAAACAAACTGGTACTTTCGTGGTAGGAAAATAATTGTGCCAGTGAAAGTATCTCTTCAGGAGAATTATGGCTGCGTTGGTTCAGACATATCCCCAGCAGACTTCTACAACGACTATGCTTCAGACTCGCTCATCATCAAATGGTGCCATGATGCCTAATTCCCAGTCCCACGGCAATCACCAATATAATATGGGGAGCTCTCAGGCCCCAAGATCTGCGTACAACCCAAACGGATCTGCTGGATATCGAGGAAGCTCCGGTTCTGCGCCTTCTTTTGCTTTTTCTAGTACGCCAAACCTTTCACAAACACTGTCATGGCAGCAATATGGCGCATACAGAACAAGTTCTTCACCGGCAGTACCTTCGTCACACACGTACGACGTTGGCCAGAATTATCGTCCTGTCATGCAAAACAACGCCCCAGGATTTCCCAACTCATTTGGGGCCGGCTACGGCGGCTCTCGAGACGATTCGGCTCTGACCCCTGGTCGCAATATCGCGCCGTCTGCACGGCCACACTCATATTTGTCCGTAGGGACGCAGCCTTCCTTTTCAACCTCTACTAAGCAGAGTGTGCCTGATCGGTATAGACGTACGGCAACTGTGCAGCCCTCGCATCATGCCCGTTCTCAGAGCTCCACACTTCAACCCAGTCCTTCAATGGCTCCCCCAAGTCAAGCCTACCAAGCCAGCAGGCGATATTCGGCATCAAACTTGACTGGTAGTCAAGGACTGTCATCTGTGTCTTCTATGGATGATTTGCAGCACTACAAGAGAGCGCTTCAGGAAGACACGATAAGAATGCGTCGACGCAGCATGCACTCGATTGAAACCTCGGATCATTCAAGCAGCAGACCGATCTCGCGTGACGGCGCGGATCCGAAGCAGCCTCGCCTTGCGAAACCCAACTCTCACTCACGCAATGGAAGCTCAGAGAGTGTTTCATCAAGCCGCAGCAGTCATTCTAGACCCTCTTCTGTAAGTCAGAAATCGCATCTTGACGCCTCAGCTATCCAACTAGCGCGTTTGTGTGCAAATCATGTGTGCTAACCAGGATTGTGATGCAGGCGACCAACCGCAACGCCTCCGTCGCCGCAGGTACCCCTTATTCACCTGCCAACGAAGAAACGTCCCTCAAGAACGATCAGCAGAGAATGTTGAGCATCCCTCCTCGTGGCTCTTCATCTGATGTCGTTAAGCGCGCTCACAGTCCATCACCTCTTTCAAAGCCGGCGACGGCTGTAAATGACCCCAACGATGATTCAACGTCACATGCTGGTGCCACAGCGAATCTGGAGTCACCAGCTGCGAAGCATCTGGCTGCGTTGAACCAGAAGGGAGGCAAAGGAAAGAGCAAGACCTCCAGGTTACGGCGAGCATTCTCTTTTGGTAGTGCTGCCGAATTTCGGAAGGCAGCTGAGGAGGCCGAGAAGGCGGAACCATCCAAGCTTCACAAGGATCCCTCACCAGAAGAGGCATACGATGCGGAACAGGACCGTATTGCCCAGGCACAAGAGGCCGGCGGCATTGGAAACAGTATTTATGGTGGAAGATTCTTCGGCTCCACAGACAATCTGTCTATTTCCTCCACAGCTTCTTCAGCATCTATCATGATTCGCAAGATGGGTAGAGGCATGAAGAAAAGCACCCGCTCAATTGTTGGCCTCTTCCGACCCAAATCGGTTGTCGGTGTTCCCGCGGCTGAGCCACTAGCCCCAGAGACTAGCCAGGCTGAAGTTTCCATGGTCACAGTTGAAGCCGAGACGCAGCGAGTTAATGTGACGCCTGATCCGCATGCAGTCAATGGAGGCACGGGATTCCCTCGTCTTGAGCGAAACTCGGTTGATGCAGCGCAGGTCTCGGACAGTGGCATTGAGAGACTCGGCGGCTCTGCTGCAGATCAGTCAACTGCTCGTAAGAGCATTGTTGGTGGTGAAAGCGAGCGTGCCGAGGTGCTGGCGGCTGTCAGGAAGGGTATTTTGAAACGTAAGTATTTTGAACACCGGCGTTATTAATTTACGGTTCAAGGCTAATAATTGTTGAGTTGTAGGGTCTGGAAGCCCCTCAGTGAGACCTGTGGAAGGACTTGCATCACCAGATCTTGTACTTCCGAACATTCCCGCTATCGCAGATTCACCAGTTTCAAGCGCTCCTAGCACGCCAAGTGACGAGTCTCACGGCCATAAGAGGACTGGCTCGATTGCTATTGGCAGCGAAGACTACTTCATGTCTGCTCTGCGACTACGCCAGGACAGCCAGTCGGGAACACCATCTGCTAAGCGTAATGCTACCTTTTCTCCTCGGTTGATATTCTATGACACTTGGCCGCCCCAGGAGTATGACCGCCGAGGTGAAATTGCTACTTGCAATCGCCTCACTCCACTTCTTGCCCAGCAGATCAAGGAAGAGCTTAATTCATTCAAAATGGTTCGTTGGCAAGCTTCCGACCCCTTCCTCCTTAATTTCCAACGAAGAAGATGACGACTAATGGGAACTTGCAGGAAATGGAGGTGCACGAAAATTCCAAAATTTATACACACTTTTTCTAATGACAGCGAGACGAAATGGAGGAACATTTTAGCAGATTCGTTTCTCAGTGATGGGCTTTTGGGGGTCCAGCCAGTCATGTATTCATTCACATTTACAATTGTCGGCGTTTTCAAGGACAGCATAGTAAGGTGTCGACGGCGTTTTTCAGTTTCTCTCAAAACCAACATGTCACGCGGGAAACCCGCCCAATCTCATTAATATTGCGGCCACGCTTTAGAGCGACCATGGAACATAAAGGGTCAGCAGCGAGCGAGCTGTAAATCGGGGGTGCTTTTGCTCCAAAAAGAACCATCAAGTTGAACTGGACGGTTTCAATGGGACAGAAGCTGGATTCCCTAGCTTGCAAAGAACAGCTGTTTTGGCGGAGGGAGGCAATGAAGGAGAAACAGCGAAGTATGTGTAGCGTTTAGTGCGGAAAGTTTGAATGGAATAACTATATCGAGCTGTACCCGCTGAATAGTTCAATGTCTCTTGGTTGAAGCAATTTGTTTCGTCCCTCCTCGGGATACGTAAGGAATAGGCAGCAAAGCGACGAACGCGCTGACTTGATGTATTCCGGCTCGGAGTGCGTATTTGCTAGATAATTTGTACAAGCAAAGGAATCTATCTGTTTCTTGCATTGGCTATAAAACCAGGCGAGATAACTAGAGGCAGCACTTTGTACTGTAGTAGAGGGGGGGGGATGTATTTGATACTAGTACTTGAGTACTCCGTACTTATGGATACCGTGAACACCAGCTGGTGGGGCCGACGAAATATTTCCCGGTGCCGGCTTCATCTTTTAATTTTCCTTTTTGGCGTCTTGCGTCATGAGTCGAGTCACATCCCAACAGCAAACGTCGGCTACCAAAAATTGTCGGACGCAGGAGCTCTTCCCATCCTCTTGATGCAGCGAAACTGGCATTGGGATTGCCTACTTCTTCAAACTTGTCCTCTCCGTTCTCTTCGATTTAATGCGGCTTTGCGGCCGATCTCTGCGACAAGATTTGCGACAATGGCAACACTGGAGACGAGATCAGATCAGAATGTGCCCGCGGCACATAAAACCGCCCCGACGAATAAGAAGTTGCACGGAAGAGCATTTTATGAAAGCATAGGGAGCCCCAAGTATGTTGTGGCTCCTATGGTTGATCAATCAGAGTTTGTATGTTTTTAAGATCTACCTCTCGCTGGTTTGAATACCTTGGCTAATCTACCGTGCGTGTGACAGGCCTGGCGTATGCTCACAAGATCGTTTCTCACAGAGGAAGAAAAGAAGAAAATGCTGGCTTACACACCCATGTTCCACGCCCGTCTCTTTTCTCAAGAAAGCAAGTACCGAAAGGCACATTTCCAAGCACTCACGCTGGACTCGAACGAACCCTGGCTGGACGGTAATCCCGCCATTGACCGGCCGCTCTTTGTGCAGTTCTGCGCAAATGATCCGGAGGCTCTTCTGTCTGCGGCCCAGCAGGTGGCACCGTACTGCGACGCCGTGGACTTGAACTTGGGTTGTCCTCAGGGGATTGCGCGAAAGGGCCATTATGGCGCTTTCTTACAGGAGGACCAGGACTTGGTTTTTCGGCTCATCAACACTTTGCATAAGGAGCTGTCCATCCCTGTGACTGCCAAGATTCGCATTCTGGAAACGAGGGAGGAGACGTTGGCGTATGCGCAGAATGTGTTGAGGGCGGGGGCGTCCATCTTGACCATCCACGGAAGACGACGCGATCAAAAGGGCCATCTGACTGGCATGGCGGACTGGAAGATGCTTCGCTTTTTAAGGGACAGTCTGCCCCCCGAGACAGTTCTTTTCGCCAACGGCAACATCCTGCAAGGGAGCAACATGGACGAGTGCCTCGCCGCCACGGGGGCGGATGGAATTATGAGCGCCGAGGGTAATCTCAGCGACCCGGCCCTCTTTGCGACACCGCCGCCCCCGGGGCAAGAAGGAAGAGAGTACTGGCGTGGCAAAGACGGCAAAGGCGGGTGGAGGGTCGACGCGATAACAAGACGATACCTCGATATTCTGCATAAATACGCTCTTGGGAACGAACCGCCCAAACGACCACCTCTCTTCATCTCCGGCGATGACACGGCCTGGATGGAAGACACCCAACAACAAACAGAAACTGAGTCTGACGGGCCCGCCAAAAAGCGCCGCAAGAAGGACAGCAACAACAACTGCACCAGCAACCAAAATGCCCAGGGCAAACGTGACGAGCCATCCCCAAATTTAGTAGCTATGCAGCCGCATTTATTTCATCTGCTGCGTCATTTGGTCTCCAAACACACCGACGTGCGCGACATGCTGGGCCGCAGCCGCAGAGACGGCATCCAAGGGTACGAGCGGGTCTTGCAAGCGGTGGAGCGGAAAGTCGCCCAGGGGCTACTGGAATACGAAGCTACGGGGGGGAGAAGCTTTGAAGAAGAGCTGGAGAAACTGGGAGATCCTAAGGATGAAGAGGGGCTAGAGGAAGGGGAGAGCTCGAAGGGCACGGTGAGGAAGTGCAAGAGGCCGTGGTGGGTTGCGCAGCCCATCATCCGGCCGTTGCCGAAGGAGGCGTTGGCAAAGGGGGCTATTCGGCTGAGCAAGAAAGAGCTGGAGGCTAAGGCTCAGGCGGAGGTGGAGGCGGAGGCGAAGAATGGCGAAAAGAGCGATGGTGGAAAAGGGGAAGTAGACGGGAAGAGTTCGGGTGGAGGTGAGGATGATGGAATCAAAAAAGAGATTACGCAGAGGGATGCTTTGGTTTCCGGGTAGATGTTCTAGGTATAGACCATGACCATGATCATGACAGGAATGACATAGAATGTAGAACATGTGTATATATGTAGGGAGGCGCAGGGCGTACCGTGATATTGCGTTTTTAATCATGACATCTGGGTAGTATTCGACGTTGTACGTTTGTCTGCATGTGTGTTGCGAGAGAGCAATAGTAGTATGGGGTAGGCATAGTAAGAGGTTTGTGGTTGTTATTTCAGACCAGGTTCTCTGTGCATATCAGCATGATGCAAAACATCTCATCGTCTCCCGTCCCATCAACCAATGCAAACTTTCATGCCGTTTGTAGCCTTGCGACTTCCTCATGCCTACGGAGCACCCAAATAGGTAGGTATATACGGCAAAGCCAGCCGAAAGATGCGTTGATATCTTATCTGCAACTCCTGACTAGTTGAGCCGAAAGAGTTGATGCGTGAATATACAACGTGATGAAGACCTGGATCACAAGAACTCGGTGATTTCTGGGACAGGTCGTGTATATCGGGCTAGTGGATTGAAGTTGAAGACCTTGCTGTGCAGTCTTGTGTAGTAGCGCAATCTTAAGTGATTATCCGTAACTATGTGCTGGCTGGGAAACTTGAGTATGGGATGAAGTATTGGGGTACAGGTTCACACATGTGTGATGAATGGTGGAAGAGCAAAGGCTGACGAGAGAACGACATGGAACTGTATTTTACAGCCTTGGAAAAAAAAAAAATACAGTGGTAGGGAACTAGTGATTCACACCCCAAATGTAATGAGAGAGCGACATAGAACTATATTTTGAAGTACATTAGCAGACAGCCAGTGATTCACACCCCCGACATGTGAAGCTGTGGTGAATTGGTGGCCCCTTTTGGGATCTTGAGCAACTGGCAACAATAAATTTCTCGCTCGCCAACCGACAAAAACCAGTGGCTGATGTATCCAAATTCGTACAACTCAGCTCAAAGTTAGTAGTACATAGCGCGTGCCAAGCTACCAGCCGTGACATTGCCGGCTTAGCCATCGGAAAATTGGCAAGTGCCCCTAACGCGAAGCAATTAGCGAACAGTCCTCAAAATTATCCTTCGGCCAGTAATTAGGAGATTCGTACCAACGACACAACACATAAACACCACATATACCACCACAGCCAACCCTAGGACGAGGGTTAATGGTAGATAAACCATGTACAAGATACCTCCAACGACGGCGGTGGCGAGCCCAAAGGTAAGTATATTTCCCATTGTGATTAGAGATGCCTGGTTTACTTGGGTAACTCTTAACATGTGAAAAGAACCTGATAAGGAGTCGGAGGCTTGTAGTCGGCGGTTCCTGCATTTATTGCCCAGTTTAACGCTGTCAGCGAGGCATGTTTATCCTACAAAGGCTGATAAAAGAGAATAACAAAGGACTTTAGTTCCTACAACCTTGATACATATTGGTAAGGAACCATTGATTCATCACGCCATGTGGATGGCGGTCTTTAAGATCTCGCGAACTGGCTATGAATTGGCACCATTCAGCTTACATAGGGTACATACCACGGGCCAAGCTCTCGTCACCGATGAACACACTCCAATCCATCTCATTGAGTTGATCATCGCACCACCCAAAAAGATCCAAGCTGCCATCGGTTGCTGATGGAGTATGGTTATCAGAGTTGGCTGTGAGCGCCTCATACAGAGCGGAAACAATATCGGGCGACCGGTCAGATACCCGCATCGACGGCCGCATCTCTACAAATGTCTCCAGCGCTTTCGCCAAACTAGTCTGCCAAGGCAGGACTTTCTCTGACGCAGGGGGAGATAGCTGTGGGTGATATTGTTGCATGTTTCGCTCCATAGCTATGGCTAACAACGGCACGGTGCATGCCTGGAACAGATACCAAGCCTGGTTCCATACGTGGATACGATTCGGACTCCAGTAACTTGCCGTCGAATCGATTGTCTCTGCAGCTATGGAGCAGCATCTATCAAGAATTTGACGCTGCTCTGGGTAGAGTTCGTACGCCTTCCGCTTGCAGTCATGGGCCAAGTATAACATCAATGACCTTGCGAGGATGACTCGGGCATTATAGTATCTCGTTTTCATCAGCTCCTTGGCGAATTGAAATCGGTGTGGGCAACCTTCCCCTTGCTTTACGTTTAGCGGGAGCTCGTTATACCAAGTAAGGAGCTCGGCGTCAAAGGCTAGGATCTCTTTTGTAGACAGTCTGTGAAATTGAGCGAATCGGATTTGGATCCTTTCGAATACGAGGCAGAAATTTATGTTGGCACAGAGAAAAATGGCCGCCTGGTCATCCGGAAAGAGACATGAAGGCTTGTGGGTGTCCATGGTAGTGGTCTCCCATCTGCCACAGGTCGGCCGGCCTTGGGTCATGCAGGCCCATGTATCAAGGCAATACAAGGACCACCAAGTCCGTCGCCTTGTTTCTACACGATTTCGGTGTATTTCTGGGCCGACTTGATCGGAAATGTTGGTCACCTTCCGGGGTTCTCTGTGCAAGCCCAGGGCAATGGCAACTCGATGTGCTGCGCCCAATATGCTAAATGCCATGTTCGGGGAGTTACGATAATGCAAATAGTACCCGCCTAGTAAGCACAAGGCCTGCAAACTTTCAAGATTGCCAGATCCTAAGCTATCTAGGCCGGTGAAGGAGCGCGCTTCCTTATAATACTGCTCATGCAGACCCTCGCTCCCTGATGCGATGGACCCTAGGGCCAACACCATCTTCAAAAGCCCCAACCAAGATCCATCTTGACGAGTGCCAGAGTGATACTGGCTTAGGAAGTCCTCTTCATCCAACAAAGGCGTAATTGGGTGAATAACTTCGAAGTAGAACTTGATACAGCGCTGTTCTCGAACTATGCCCAGTGCCGGATCTCTGCCTAGCATCGGCAACGACAAATGAGCCTGTACCGGTACAGTTGCCAGCTTTTCCGCGCAGTTGACAGCATATTCTTTCGCGACAGGGCACAATCGAAATATGGTTCTGAATACTGCGCTCATTGATGTCACACCGAGGTAAGACCTTGCGTGATCTTGATCAGAGGCCAAGCCGAGCGCATTGATATCATCACTAGCAACCGGGGCGAGCTGGTCAGGGGTTTCATTCCATTTTCTGTCTTCTTCGGCATCACCATTTTCAGAGACGGGCGCAGATTCAGCCGCTTGCCCTGGTTCAAGGGATCCAGCCTCGCCTTGCCCTGGGGCATGAGAAAATGGAAGGGAAACTGAGGGCAAAATTACATGTGCCTGATGGAGCGTTTGATTTCGCGGTGAACATTGGGCAATGTTGAGCATATCAAGCAGCTCACTTTGGCTCTTATCAACGAGGAGGGCAACATTTGTGCCAGGGAAGAGTGTTTCCAATACCGTAGATTGTAAACGGAGCTGCTCTGCCGTCTTGTCAAAAGTGCTTGAAGTCAAGTTAGAATTTGGGCTCTGGGTAGGTAATAGGCGCAGGAGGTAGATTTCCGTCCCATACCTTCTGCTCACGGCATTTCTCCTGGACCGTTGGCGGAACTCGCATGTGTTAGCATTGCGATAGTAGATGCAGCTGCTGCACGGCTGGCGACCATCACACTTGATCTTACGACGGGTGCATTCTATACAAGATCTATTGACTTTGCGCGCAGCAGCAGGTGGTGACGTGAACACTTCGCTGGCTTCATTCGTGCGAACCATTCTGTGAGGGTATTACTTTGGAAGCCGAAACTTATAAGCAAGTATTGTAGGATGATCTACGATTTCGACGGCAGCCCCGCCTGGATGCTTTAAAGCAGGGCATGGAAGGAAGCGACGATATGAGACCAGCATGGATTGTATGCATGGCTGGGCATACATACGATTATTGAGGCAGGGCAAAGGGGCCAAAGAGTGCAAGCAAAGATGGAGAGGAATCTGTACGGAATACGGAGGTACTTAACTGCTGCAGCACAGCACCCCTCCGTACCGAGTACCTTAACTCAAGATGCCCCACAGATCCAGAAGTACTACTCCGTACTCCGAAACTCACTAAGCGACAGGAGACCAGATGGCAGGCACGAATGGATGGATGCTAAAAGAAGCCCAGCCAACCGCAGCTTTCCAGGAAACGGTCGATACTTCACAAAACACAATGGTTGGGGCATCGGACAGTTCAGCCAACGTCGTCTCCGTGATCGGCCGACAGGATCTTTATGAGAGCTATAATAAGAGCCCGTTTGTTTGAGACCTGTTTTGGTGCATACTGGCCTCGACAAGTCCTCGGTGCATGTTTCACGACTTCATCATCACATTGCGCCATCCCACCTCCCAGTTTTCTTCCACGACATCCGAGTCCCAAGCACGCACTATGCCACCACGCTCATAAACCGAGAAAAACGCCACTCGATAGCCACTAGCGTTTCTTCTCCCTCCTTTGAACGCTACACGGAAACATGTGTTTCCGACTCGCGTCTACGCGCCTCCACCAAGTGTGACCCGCTGCGTGGGGTTGGGAATTCCGCCGTGGGGGAACAGAATATCATCAACTCTCAGTACGGAGTATAGACGATACGTTGGTGGGGGTAGAGTAGGAGACTACTTTAAACATTGTTGGGACCGGAAATATGCGAAGAGCATTCATTTTCCTTTTCGATCAAGCTTTCCAGCTTTTGCATCTGATTGTCTCGTAATCATTGAGATCTGAGCGTGAATCTGGTTATCATGGCACACTCTCGGACTCAACTTACCAGTGGCTGGACCTTCAAGCAATATGAATGGTCAAATGACCAGTGGCTTCCCGTTGCTCAGGCTCCTAGTCAGATTCATATGGACCTATTAGCTCACAAAAAGTATGTTCAGATTTCGTCTTTGTTTGTTTCACATCAGTCTAATTTTAATGGTGTAGGATTCCGGATCCATTCGTTGACGTCAACGAGCGTGCTGTACAGTGGGTTGGTGAAAAGAAATGGCAGTATCGTGTTGAATTCTCTACACCCCAAGTCTCTTCTGTGGATGGCGCCATGACTACGGACTTGATATTCCAAGGACTCGACACATTTGCTACAGTAACTTTGAACGGCAAAGTTATACTTGAAACGGATAATATGTTCGTGTCCTACCGTGTAAATGTCAGCGAGTACCTCGAGCATGAAGAAGGCAATCTGTTGGAGATTGAGTTTGACTCGGCACTGCTACGTGGTCGCGAACTGGTCAGAGAACATAGCCATGAACACAAGGCCTATGTGAGACAAACCGAGGCTGGCCGGGTGGTTGTTAGAAAGGCACAATACAACTGGGGCTGGGACTGGGGCCCTATCCTCATGACTGCAGGACCATGGAAGCCTGTGTACTTGGAGCAGTATACGGCAAGAGTAGATGATGTCTGGGCGCAATACGAAGTCGATACAGACTTGGCAGCATGCTCTGGCACAGTCTACGTCAATCTTGAAGGGGATGTTCATCTTGATGATAAAGTTATCGTGTCATTGACGGTGGAAGGGAATAAAATCTTCGAGCATGAGGTAAATACCTCGACTGAGAGCCAAATAGGGCTGCCTTTCAGAATCTCCGAACCCCAGCTTTGGTACCCTCTCAACTACGGCAAGCAAACTCGATACGAACTCCAAGCCAGGATCGTCCGCACCAATGGCCAACAGCTGCACGCAACCTCCAAGCTCATCGGCTTTCGACGAACAGAACTGATTCAAGAACCAGACGCACATGGCAAATCTTTCTATTTCCGCATCAACAACATCGATGTCTTTGGTGGTGGCTCCTGCTGGATCCCAGCTGATTCATACTTGTCGCAGATCCCCACCCAACGGTACTACGACTGGGTCAAGCTCATGGCTGAAGGAAATCAAGTCATGGTCCGCATCTGGGGGGGTGGTATCTACGAAGACGAGGCACTCATCGGTGCTTGTGACGAGCTAGGAGTATTAGTCTGGCATGACTTCCAATTTGCCTGTGCCAGCTACCCCACGTATCCGTCATATTTGAGGAGCTTGGAAGTAGAGGCTCGGCAGCAAATTCGACGGCTACGATGGCATCCATCTGTGATAGCGTGGGCGGGCAACAATGAAGATTACCAAATCCAAGAACGATACCAGCTGGAATATGACTTTGAGAATAAAGACCCCGAATCTTGGCTCACATCATCCTTTCCTGCTCGATACATCTATGAGCACCTTTTGCCACGACTTATCAAAGAAGAAGACCCCTCCATGATCTACCATCCATCCAGTCCCTGGGGAGATGGAAAACCCACTGCCGATCCTACAGTTGGAGACATTCATCAATGGAACCGTAAGTGGATCTCGAACCTACCAGAAACACCACCTATTGCTTAGCAACAACTAACAATCATCAGTATGGCACGGCGCCGTTAACAAATATCAGGAAGTTGACCTCCTTGGCGGCCGCTTCATTAGTGAATTCGGCCTCGAGGCTTATCCTCACCTCTCCACCGTCCACCGCATGACCACCCAGCCCTCTCAGCTCTACCCAGGCTCCCTCATCCTCGACTTTCACAACAAGGGCATCTTCAACGAGCGCCGCATGGCAACATACGTCGCCGAGAACTTCCGCCTCAAGCACGACCTTGCATCCTATATCCACCTCACGCAAGTCGTCCAGGCGGAAACCATGCGTTTCGCTTACAAGACATGGCGCAGGGACTGGGGCCGTCCAGGAGACCGCAAATGCGGCGGCGTGTTAGTCTGGCAGCTGAATGATTGCTGGCCGACCATGTCATGGGCCGTCGTGGACTACTACCTCGTCAAGAAACCTGCCTACTATTCCATCTCCAGGGCGTTGCGACCCCTTGATATCGGAGTTTCGAGAACATATCACGATTGGACTCAAACGGGGTACTTTGTCGACGAAGAATCTGGGCTACGGACTGGACAAGTCGACCAGACGCTTCCTGCTAGAAAGTCTGCATTCGACCTCTGGATAGCCAGTAGTCACGTTGAGCCTATCACTGCTGAAGTCTATGTGCGCTTCATCTCCGTCCGTTCTGGAAAAGATGTCTCCCCTAGCTTATCCCAAACCATCACTGCATCTGCCAACGGCACAACCGACGTCTTCTCTCAAGAGCCACTACAGCCTGCTATTCCCAACCATGAAGACCTCACTATCCCCTTTGATGTCACCCAATACGACCCCTATGTGATCTACACGACCCTCTCTGTGGATGGCTCCGTGATTGCTACAGACACAGCATGGCCGGATCCCATAAAGTTTCTCGACATGCCTGACCGGGTGGTAACCTTCAATGTGGACACCGCCAATAACCAAGTGACTGTGTCTTCGGAACGGCCCATCAAGGGATTTGTATTTGAAGAAGAGGAAGGCATGAAACTAAGTGATAATGGATTCGACATCGTGCCAGGAGAGAAGCATTTTATTAAAGTCGAAGGTCCAGTCAAAGCAAATAAACTCCGCTGGACGTATATTGGTGCTCCGGATGCCTCTCTACAAATCAAGTAGCACAGTTGCGGGGGAAAGAATATTAGATTAATGGTGCGGCTAGTGTTAGGAAAACGAAGCATGCCAATAGGGCATTTTCCGTCTTTGGATTCCTGTATTTAACAAACGAACAGCCATCTCGTACTACAGTTAACAAGTAATGGTATAGGTATCGACTTTTGATTTGCCGCTGATAATACAAGTATGTTACCCATTCTCATCTTGCCCCATGATGCATGACCGTCATATTCGCCAATCCCAACTTTCTGAAACAAATCAAACAGCGTGTCTACCCCTCTTAACCGGAGGCGGTGACCTAGAAAGACTCTCCCTATGCCTCCTCTTCGTAGGCACGGGACTGCGAGGCCATTGCCTTTTAGGCCCATCGAAAGATGCAGATCTACTACGCTCCCGCAACTTCGGAGGACTCCTACTCCTTCCCGGCGAGAGAGAATCTCGACGTCCGTTTCGACGAGGGGAAAGACTGCGTTGCCTTGGTCTTCTTGGTGGTGGCGAGCGCGAGTCATACGATGGTGATCGAGTGTCGCGTCTGCGCTTGTTACGCGGAGCACTGCTCACTGAAGAGCTGTTTCGGCGATAAGAACCTGCCCTTTCAGGAGAGGAGCGGGCACGTCCACGAGTATTAGGGTGGGGGGGGGAACTAGATTCGGATTCTAGTCGTCCACGTGGAGAAGGAGATCGACTGTATGAGCTGTATGAGGCACTGCGGGCTCGACCTCTTCGGACAGGCGGAGGCGGCGGGGATCTTGATATGCTGCCGGAGATGGATCTCTCTCCTCGCCGGGGCGGAGAAGTGGAGTACGAATCTTGTCTCCGTTCACGTCCACGTCTGGGGGGAGTGTTGGAACGTGAGCGTGAGACTGAGCGCGAGCTGTATGATGCCGATCGAGATCGAGATCGAGATCGAGACCCAGACCGAGATAGATTATCAGAATACGACCGTGATCTCCTGCGGCCGGAAGAAGCTCGCGAAGCTGAGCGACCCCTGATTCTGCGAGGCGTTCTCGATCGCGAGCGTGATGAGTATGAAGAGTAGCTTGACACAGAGTCTGAATCAGACTCTTCTGCGGCTGCCGGAGCTGGCAAAGCAGGTTTGGGCATATTCTGGAGATACTCTCTCATTTCTTCGGTGAGAGCGCCCAACCCAATACTAGTAAAGTAATTGATGGAAAATCGAATATGTCGAGCACTGTCCCTAGGAAAGATGCCTTCCAAGCTTGGCCGCAAGATCTCATCCGACATTCTCGCCCGGAGCTTGGGTATACCAATTTCTTCCACAATACTCTGAAACAAAATCTTGATGAAGATGCGGCTGCTCGACGTAGTCTCGTCTTCATTTAGATGGATGGCGGATAGGCAATGCCAGCCAATAGAGTCAACACCAAGCATGTGACCGAATAGCTGAGCAATGTTACGTAGCTTGTTGTTTTCGTATCGATGGATGGTCTCGTAGTATTTGACAAACGACTGCTCAAACAGGTCGCACCAGAGCCGGTTGATCTTGGCAAATCTCTCGCCGATAAGACCGAAGAATTTTGTATAGGTTTTTTCCTGGGAGCAACACTCAACGATCATGGAAGGTAACTCGGGCTCCTGGCCGGCAGGAAGATTTATCTTCATGAGCTTGTGCACTGCTTCTTCGGGATCAGCACTCGACATGATGGTAAGATAGATGGTCCTCCGCAAATTGACTAGATCAGTATTGGACTGATCCTTGATCTCCATGGCTTTTGTCTCCTGTTCTTCCTCTTGGTCGGAACTCTCGTCCGAGCCATCCTCGTCGTCATCATAGTCGCTTCCCTCGCCAAGAATCTCTGCCTTGAGCTTTTTATATGCATCCTCATTGTCTTCCCAGTCAGGATCAAACTTGAAAATATTCAAACCATCCTGAACATCAATCTCGCCGTCCAGTTCAGCCCGGTGCGTGATTTGATCTTCCTCCTCAACCAGATCCAATTCTTCCTTGATGGCGGGATTGTCCTTGAACTTGTCTTTGCGAACTTGGAACAGAACTTCAATCATGTACTGGGTTCGCTTGTCGATGTCGGCCTCGTTCAGAATATTTCTGAACTGATCAAACACTGCGACGGAAATGGATGGCTGCATATCCTCCAAGTACTGCCCAACCTCCCGACAGAATCCGACAGCAATCTCCACACTATCGTCGGTTGGCTTGTGCAGCAGCAACAGAAGGATCTGTCCCGCAAGCATTTCATGTTGCACTTGCTGGTTGATCAGGTGCGCGAGGAAAGTCGTCGACGAGAGACAAACAGACTTGTCGTTTCGCTTGAAGCCCTTTCGAAACTGCATAACTAAGCGCTTGATCAGCAACTCGCCAACCTGAGGAAGCTTGGTGTTGACAATGGCTGCCATGGCGGCGTAAATGGGCGTGAAGGGCAAGCTTGCAGCTTGGGCCTTCATGATGGATCGGCAGAACAGACCGCGTCCTCGCACGAGATTTTCGCCAAACAGCTCCGGAACGATGTGCTTGATGTTGGCGGTGTTGACCTTGTTGATCAGGCCATTGATGCTCTTCTTCAGCGCTTCCCAGGCCATGCGCTGATACTCCTTGCTCGTTTTGTCGGTGATTTGCGCCTGCAAGGCCCGCAGCCTCGCCGGCGGGATGTACGTTCCTCCAGATCGCATGTTAAGCAGCTTCTCGTACTCTGCCTTGGCTGCAGCCTGCTTCTCCTCTTCGGTTCGCACGGGGGGCGGCGTGCGCTCTCGCGGCGGCGGCGGACGGTACGAGTCGCCATCTCGCTTGGAGCCGCGTTCGCCTCTGTCGCGATCACGATCTCGCTCGCGACGCGGAATGCCCACTTCGGCCGACGCCATCGCGGGTTGTGGAAGTTACGATGGATGCGGGATGTGCGTGCAGGAAGGAAGATGGGAGGTTTTGGACAAGAGCAAACCTGCTACTACTTCCAGTGGTTGATAGCCCAGGCTGCCTGCGTTGTCTGCCTGGAGTGGTTGGTCTGGTAGAAAATATCCACGCACGGACCACACAAGCAAGGCTTGAAGGGAGTACTCCGTAATCCGCAATCCGCACATAAAGTGAGTGTCCACACACCTGCTAGCGTGGAAAGACACCTGAAGGTGTGCCAAAACTTTATGCTACCCACTTGCCACTGTATCTGCTCAGTGAGGATGAATATCTGTGTGTGGTTTGAATCTATGCCAACTCGTCCTAAACTCACATAGATGACTACCAGTGATTTAGAAAAGAAAAGAAAACCCATACATATATATAATTGGAAACCAGGATGTTACAGTTGTTTTGACTAAGCTTTAACTACAATGCTTATGAAGATGTGCAGACATGCACTCGCTCGTGTGGCTCCATCTTGGCCTGCATGAACCACACCAAAGAACTCGCGATAACTACGGAGTAGTCCCAATAAATTCAAAGCCGCCCGAAAAGACAACCGAAGTAGCCATTTCGACCAGGTGCCGAATTAATGAAGCAGTCACAACACAATCATGTCGATCGAAAGAAAAAGGCCCCAGCACCTCTATGAAGGCGTCAGCAGCGGCGAAGCAAGGGCTCGAAGTGCAAATATAAATTACAAGAAAGGGCTCCTCAGATCTTAAAACAGGGGGGTTCATAATTTCCTCTCGTACTCTGTACCTGCGCAATGTGTTTGATCCCGCTTGGTGTGAGGTGCGTTGCTAAGGTCTCTGGATTCGCATGTCTCTACTCCGTACGGAGTAGCCATCGGCGTAAGATCTCGATTGAACAGCCTAAGTTCGCAGCAGCCCTTCCTCTATCGAATTGTGCTCAGTGCCGCTGCTATCGAAAAGACAGGCCTCTGATTGCTGTACTCTCCATATCGGAAAGCGGGCTGAATACGGAGTGACACAAAAATTACCGGTATAGAGTATATAATGATTAACAAGGTCTTCCTTTCTCAAGAGCAATGGGGGGCTGGCGCAACGGTAGCGTATCAGATTCCAAATCTGGTGGTTGTCGGTTCGAATCCGGCGTCCCTCAGTCTTTTTTTAATATTCCAGCTACTTGCTACGTCTACGTGGCCCAGATACTTAGATTTTTACTACGCATTAAATTGCTCAAAATCTCCTAAATTGCTAGTGTATTTTTCAGTAAAGTAATGAAAACTGTGGTATGTTTACTTATATCAGAACCTATCTTACAGTGTGCTATATCGAGTCTTTTGTGTTGAACTTTTCTTTTGCCTTTTCTTTCTCTCTTAGTTGACACAATAACAAGTTTATGCTAACTCGGCAGCCTCTAATAGAATTGACCTCGGGGCTAAAAGCAAATTGTAAATGAAGAAGAATAGAAAGAGAAGCTACCCTCCCTATACAGGCTCTCTTTATGTCTAGGCTATGCAAGGCCCTGTCAAGGGGATCAATGCCGCCTACATTCACGGCGTTATTTAGACAGATAGATATAGAGATATGATGTTTGACTAAAACCCGAAATAGCTATTCGTACAGCGGTGCTCATAGCAAAACGCAGGGCAGGATTCTTCGCGGCAGACAACGCTCAGCTGCTCGGTGAAACGTTTCTTCACAAAATCGGTTGCAACCAAGTATTATCTACTCTCAACTATTCACTAGATGCTTCTCACATTTAACTTTAGGCTCAATTCCTAGCTAGCAGGTCGGCATGAATAACTTAGCAACCAGTATGCTTCATAACGTGGGACGCTCATCACTGTCGAACAAAATTCTACCCCCTCCAGAAGCACTACTAGCGTGGGCATAATCCATTTCTTCGTAAAGGGGAGCAAGTACGCCTGGGCATGGCGAGAGCCGCAAATTATGTTATGGCATGCTCCATAGCCCCGAAATTATCAGTATAGTCCGGTCAATATTGGTTGCAAGAATCTGTGCCGGCTATGTAGGGCACATCAGTATGGCTTCTGCCCGACTCTGAACCATGGTTAATAACAGAGCTATATCGCTCTCGCCCTCCAGAACAGCATTTCCACTTACACATTTCCTTCGGGGAAGAATCGACAGACGTCGAAGAATTTGTATGGCTCAGAGATGGAATATGCTCTGGCACACCCAATGTGTGTGGTAGTAGACCACATGCACTGCGCTATACATCATGTCAGCATGTTATTCCCAAACGAGTGTTCTGTGCTGAATAGATAAAACTCATACCCCAGTGCAGCCATGGCTCATGTCCTGTAGCAATAGGCTGGCCAGTATACAGAGGCTCCTGCGAGAGCCAAGCATGCATTCCCGTCTGGAGTGGGCTGGCGTATGCCGCATCACACTGCCCGGCCGATTGCTCGTACAGGTTTTCGCCTTGATTCGGTCGGTAGACACCCTGCGCATGTTCGAAGATTTGCCGCCCACTAGCCATTTCATTTGCCCAGAGTTGAGCATAAGAGCCCAGGCTGGAGTCCCAGGCTAGAGGTTGGACTCCTTTGGCTTGGCGAGCTAGGTTCACCATTGTCAATGCGCTGTTGGCATCATTGGTGGTCGAGCCAACGCAATTACTGTAGCTTAGGAGTAGAAAAGCTACCCAACCTGGAAAGCATGTCATGACGTCGAAGCTGTCAAAGTTGTCAAAGTTGTCGAAGTTGTCGAGCGTACTGAGTCTCTTGACGAATGAAGAACTTTGTTTACTGGCTTTGCATCAAAGAAGGAGGGTTATGCTCGTTATGCAGCATCAGGCTCGCGGTTTTGCAATTTGATCCATACCACTGCCCAACGTCCGGGCATCTTGCACAACGTCGCTATCTTGCGATCGTCTTGAGAAGGAGCAAATGGACTTGCACCCAAACCAGGTAAGCCGCTACATACATACGGCAACTGCCAAGTGGGAGTACAGTACTACCTTGTCACCTCAGATAAACCTCGAAATTTTCTTGCCAAGTTTGCCTGGTATCCCACTGGCTTTGGTGTAACTAATCCAGTAAATGGCTCTCTCATGTTTGAAGGGCCATGGCGCGAATAGAGATGGCTCGGACTTATTGCTGGTACTGCTGTACGGAGTACGGAGTAGCAAGGCCAATTCCCAAGTACGGAGTACAGGCCAGTCGCAACTGAGGTCCTCATCCCGCACAGACCAAGCGCCTTATGACGTCCCGGTTTCGCGAACTCTCCATCGCAAAACTTCAATGACCAGCAGCGAAAATCTCAAACCTCTTGTCTCTCCCTCTCTCCTTGTCACACACAATCATCAGCCATGGCCGCCAAGACAACGCACCTGCTCCCTCGCCTTCTGCGCACCCTACACCCTCGAGCTCTTCGCGCAATCCCTATTCAAACATCCTTCTGCGCCCCTAAAATATCACCCATCGTCATCCGCGCCACGCACTCGATCCCCCGCCCTCCCAGAAAACCAGTCCACCTGAAGCCCGAGGTGGAAGCACAAGCAAACACGTCAGGCGAGGCGCCCATCAGCGAAGGCGAACGACCAGAAATCAACCCCGCTTACTACCAGTTGTCATTCACGTGTGTGCCTTGCGGACACCGATCGCATCACAACGTCTCCAAGCAGGGTTATCACACGGGCTCAACACTGATTACATGTCCTAGCTGCCGAAATAGGCATGTGATCAGTGATCACCTGAACATATTCGGAGATAGAAAGATCACCGTAGAGGACTTAATGAGGGAGAAAGGCCGTTTAGTGAAGAGGGGAAGTCTTGGTGAAGATGGCGATATTGAATTTTGGCCCGACGAGTCAACTAGTCCGGAAGCTTCGAAGGAGAGATAATATGCATGACGTATATATGTTGTGAATGTGGTTTGTATGATTATGGGGTTTGCATATTGGCGTTGTCATTTCTCATGGGAAATTAGAGTGTTTTTGTGGATATTCAAAAGTTTGGCTGACATGCCATTGTATTTGCGCTCTATACGTACAACATCGTATCCCTTGCGGGCATGAAATACTCGATGAGAACAGATATTTTGTAAACGCCCGAATGATGATCCATATAAATTACGCCAGCCTAATGCCCAAGTTTACCATCCCTTGTATGACTGTCTTGCCACCTTTTGTTCCTTTGATCGTTCTTTTCTTCTCTCCTTGTTCTTCTCGAACTTCTTTCTCTTATCTCGCCCATACTTCTCTGGTTGGGTGATGGCCTCAATCTTTCTCTTGCTATTTCTCTGCTGTCTCCTCGCTTTTACCTCGTCCCGAATCTCCACCAAGACCTTGCTATATTCGGCTGTACCAAACTTCTTCTGCAAAGAGTCCATCATGATCTGAGCTCTAGTCTTAACTCCCTCAAGTTTTGTCTTGAAGAGCTCATCATTGCTGAACGGAGGCGGGATGGATGGATCCGTGAGTTGCTGCAATGGGACCAGAACGGTTTTCAGAGACGGCCTGCTCGGGGTATTGAATATGCGGCGACACACCGTCTCCAAAATTTCCATTGCAGCAACCTTGGAGTTAATGGCTGACAGCCTCGGCGGAATCTCTCGTCGGAGGATGTGGGATAACCTCCAAAACAAATAGTCCACACCTTGCCGGCGTCCTTGGGCAGCCGCATCTTCATCATGCTCATCGACCTCTTCCTCGTCGTCCGCACCAACAGCTGAGACGGGAAGGCAGGTCCCTAGAAAGACGATGACCTGTACCAATTCTGCAGCTAATGTCTCGTCGATTTCATTACTATTCAGTGACCCAAGTGCAAGGCGAGTAAAATCATGCATGGCTTCCAGGTCCAGCGTCAGTCCGTGAGAGCCTTCGATCGCCTCGCCCGCAAATGCCTTGGTTCGCTGTTTTGCGAAGTCCGCGAGATACGAGTTGATCAACCGCACAGCAGACAACTTCACAGATGGCTGAGAGTGTCGGAGATAGCGGCCAGCATCGGCCCAAAGCTCTTTTTTGTTTCCCGAAAGCGTTTCCTCGCGCAGTGTGACCGCGAACAGGCGAAGAACATTCAGTGTCGTCTCAATCAGTTGGCTGTCAGCGTCGTTGATATCTTGATCCTTGAGAATCGTTGCCGACTTCTTTAGAACCAATTTGCAATCCTTGTTGTTATTGTGAGCATCGTCGCGTGACTCGAAATAGTAGCCGAATGTTTGTAGACCTAATCTCTGTAGTGTTGCATTGTCGTCCTTGTTCAGCCAGGTTCGCAGCAATACCAGAAACTGCTGAGTTCGTTCCTTGTCGGCTTTGTGGAAAACTTCCTTCATCAACTCTCCCGCAGATAGACGGCATTTCTCGCTATCATCGTTGGCCAAAACGAAGAACAAAGGGAGGAAGCACGTTCCGATGACTTCTTGAACAAATTCGATGGAAGACTTCATCAATAGAAGATGGATGACCTCCATGACAGATAGTCGGCCGCCTTCCCGATCATACTTCAAATTTGCCACAACGAAATTGAGCTGTTTGCTCCAGCGTGCTTTCTTTTGAGGATATTCTCGAATGAATTGGAAGAAAGCTCCGCGAGCCAAATCTCTTGTGTCTTTGTCATCGTTCGTAACCATCACCGTGCCAACATGGTCCAAAATATCATAGACCGCAGCCGTCTCAACGCGACGGTCCATAACAGATCGTAGGAAGTTGAAGGTAACATGTCTGTAAAGAGGCTCCGTAAAATCATCTTTCAGTTTCCCTAGCAGCATGTCGATTGCAGCATCCTTGACAGCGACGTCTTTACGCTCCCGTAGCAAAACGGCTAGAAGCTTGAGTGCAGCCTGTGATATCTCTGTTGTCGTAGACGTCGATTGTGAAATACTCCTCGTAGCTTCTTTTACTGCCACTTTGTAGAGGTTGTTGCCGTCCTCAGAGTCAAATGGCACCTTGATGAGCACTGCAAGTAGACGGAATGCAGATATTTTGACCTCATCCTCTCCACCTACTATAGCATCTCCTATGATTGGCAGAAATCCCGTGACATTGACAGGAGTTCGCAAATCGTCATGCTTTTTGAACATCGAACGCAGGATGTCAAAGGCAAAGCGCAACATTTTGTAGGTATGCTTTTCTGTTCTACCGCGCTCCCCGCTCTTCTTTGCTCCCTTCTGGACCAGGTATTTTCTGACTCGGGGGTCCATTTTCTGCACTGCTTCAGGTTTCTGACTTCGATACGTCTCTTGAATAATCTCATAGCAGAAAACCAAAGTATCACGAGACTCGGCGGCGGGATTTTGTAACAAGCCGGCGCCGATGCGGGCCATTAAAGCGTCGATCTTGCGAACCAGTTTCAAATCCACTTTCTGCAGCAAGAGAGCTTGCAACGGTTTAACGAGAGAAATCAAGTGCGTGACTGATGCGTTTTTAGCGACCAGCTCCATGGAATCTTGACTTTTGCTGCTCTTGATCTCTTTCATTTGCGTGACGTATCCGTCAGCATCCTTTTCTTGTCCAATCGCGCCGAATATATCATCCATGATGACAGTGACGATAGCTGGTAAGCAGTGATCCAAGTCGCCAGGGGCAAAGGTAGGTACAGTAGCGACCAGGATAGAGTGCATGGTGTAGGAAAGTACGTGCAGCTGATAACCTCTGGTGAGAGCACCGCGTAATTCTTTGAGGATGAAGCCAAAGAAAGATGATCCAAGAACTTCAGCAATCTTGACCAGAGTATCTCGCGCCATCTCGCGGGCTTCCCACGACCTGCTTCTAAGAATGTGGCAAATATCTGTCAAGACTCCAGCCAACTTCTGGTCCATCTGTTCCGCAGGTAACAGTTTTAATAGCTTCACGATAACAACACCTACCGGAACACGGTAACTAACTTCGGACTCGTCCTTCTCATGCAGGTGCTTCACCAAAGGGGGTAGGATGTAATCAAGCACATCAACCGACAGCTTGGCCTGCTTAGGTACAGTCTGCTGGAGTCTCTGGGAGGTCGAGGAGCCTTCATCTTCATCTACATCCATGACATCAAATTTGTTTCTATTTGATGACAGAACCGCTGCGTCCACAAATTTGCTTAGAAGTCGAACGGTTTGCTTTTGCATCTCGGTTCGAGATTCGATATAGCTAATGTATCGGTATAATGTCGTCCGATAATGGTTCCAGTTCAACGACAGCGCCAAGTTACTGATTGTGGTTGTAGCATTCGCACCGAGACCATGATCGTCACTTCCATCAGTACGTCCATAGATGAAGTGCTCCAATAACGGAATGAAAAACTGCCCCAGATTCCGACTACTCATCTGTCGCATGCCATTAGCAGCTTCCAGCGCTCGCAGGGCCTCCAGTTGTCTCGCTGTAGCCGGACTCAGAATATTGAAGAAGAAGGATGGCTCTGAGGTGTCTTCGTTGCGTTCCGTGAGGAGTCCGCTAAGGTCAACAATAGGCTCCCAGTCAGGCATAACAGTAATGAGGAAGCCCATAACACGCAAATACTCCCTTCGAACTGTTTCTGATGGTTCCTTCGCTCCAGAGTAGATTGAAGGCATAAGAACGGTACGCATAAGTGTGTCAAAACTTGTCTTTAGTGCATCAGATTTGCAATCTGCTGCATTTTGAACCATACGCCGCATGCCGTCCGCAGAATTAGAGGACAGAACTCCAAACTCTTCATCCATGCGAATGCTGTAGATGAGATTGTGGATGATTGGAAGCCATTGTTTTGGAGTGAAAGGCACCTTTCGAGTCGTTGAAATTATATTGAATGCTGCAAGTCGCCTATCATAGTCAGGTTCATCAATTCGGCCCTCTTTGAAAGTGTTCAGTTCGTTACAGAGACTGGCAATCTCTGCAATATCGGCGTCTTGCTGAGAAATTGCTAACATAGCCCTTGACAAAGATTGGCGGTTTCCACGATCCTTGAAATAGCTGAATAGTGACGAAAGGGTGTCATAGACCTCATGCAGCAAGGATTGATCCTTCGCCGCGTCGGGCAACCCGACGAAGCGTTCCAAAATCAGTAAGATCCGGCCCTTGGCCCTTGGACTTACCCGACGAGGAGGTTGTTGTAGCAGGAAACTACACATGCGAATGACTGTTTGAGAACTGTTCAAGTCCAGCAAAACGGGAGCAAGAGCCAATACAGTCTCAATGCAAGACTCGAGAAGATCATTACTGATGTTGCTCATGTGCAATACAGCCGATATCTTTGACAAGATTGCGCTAGCATTAGCTTGCAGTAGTTCTGCTTTGATGACCTCGTTGAATTCGGATTCGTCAGCTGGTGCTAGAGTGAGCTTGACAAGATTCTGGAGGATGTTAAGGACAAATATTTTCACTTCGTCCTTGGTCTTCTCCATGGAAATACAGTCAATCAACTTTGGCAAGACGCCTTGGGGAAGAACATTGTCAAGTGGTGCGAGGAACAGGGCTGCCTTGGGCAGAGCTGACCATGTAGATAGCAGATGAAGCATTGCCGAAATACCTTGCGTGGTTTCCGCAGGAAGGTTTTCAAGTCTAGGAGCTATGGCTTCCTCGATTATGAGCTCCTTGTAAGGATCCCATTGAAAACTTTGTTCGTTTTGAAAGAGTGCAGTGAGGCACTTGATACCAAGAGACCGTGTTTGTTTAAGCAGCGACCAATCACCGGCCTTCTCAATGCCTTCCTCATCTTTTGTTTCGTTGTCAGATGGTGTGCCTCGTAGCTGTATCGATGAGAAAACGAGGCAGTAAAGCACAGAGTTGACCAAAATGTTCATGTATGGCTCAACGTTGGTTCCCAGCTCTGCAATGAGAGACGAGATCATATTTAAGAAACCAACTTGCTTTCGTGGTGTAAGAATTGGCTCGCTAAATAGCTTCTTCTGCTGGGCCTTCGGAGCGATGACTTGGATGTCTTTCAACTTCTTGGCGGCGATCTCGAGAAAGCTTCCCATGTCCTGGACTGAAAGATTTCTAAGTACGGCAAGTCGAGTGGCTAGCAATCCATTTCTGCCGCTGGCAATGCCTTTCTTAGCAATGGTTCGACCATATAGCAACCGAAGTAACACTGGCATCAGCTCAGGTCGATGCTCCGACTTGATAACATTGTCACCTTGGAGAAAGACTACCAGCTCGTTCCTGAAGCGGGCTTCATCAAGAAGATACTCCAAATTCTCTCTGTATGTGTAAACGCCATCCTGTTTCCAGGTCAAGATGGCCTTCAGGGCTAGGTTTTGTACGTCACCATCACCATTTTCCATGAGCAGTAACAGCGCCTCATAAACTTTCTCATGTTGAAAAAGCACCTTTGGATTGGCAAACTGTGCGAAAATACCGAGAATAGCCTTTCGATCAGCCAAAGACCAGGTTGACGCTTGGAATTGCAAAGTCTCGTCCGCCGAACTGCTGCTAGCATCTCCATCGTCTTCAATTGCCCAGCACAGGAAGTGTGGAACAAGTTGGCGAGAGCGTTTCTCGGCAACGGAAGGTATGGCGTTGAGAACTTTGAGACCTCTAGACCTCGCAGTAGTGGGAATAGATTCCGCCAAATGCTGTCTCGCATCAAATTCTTTCAGCAGAGCATCATCTGCTTTCTCAGTTAAATCAAGTATGATGTCTGCCGAGTCTTCCAGACGTCTCTTCGCAGTGCATTCGAAATCTGTATAAATCCGCCTTACTCCTCCGGCGCCTTCAGATGTTGGCGGTGTCCACCTCAGCGAAGGATTTTGAATCCACTGAAATACTATGTTGGACACAGCTTCTTCACCAGTCTTGGACTGGGTGAGATACTTGAGGTTCTCAACGGCATCATCCCAAACAGGTGAGAGCTTAACTGTCAGCATGCCGAACATGAATCTGGGAACGCCATTTTTCAACCAGGTGGAAGAATCGATAGTATTGTAGTACTGGCCAATCTTACGCAAGTGCATAGCAATGGTTCTAGTGTGCTCATGGGTCAAAGGCGTTTGTTCGACTTGCAGCATCACATCCACGCATTCTGTCGTTTTTTCGACATCATTAATCTGCTTCAACAGCTCCAGCGAAACAAGGCGAATGTCGTGAGAAGGAGAGCTGAGGTTTTCAACCAGGGATGTAATCACCGGGTCTTCCTCCGATATAGGACTGCCACATCCAGTCTTGTCTGATATTTCATCCGCAGGCATGACAACTTTCTGGGTTCGTTCGTAAGCCAGGTATGCTTCCAAAAACCCAACAGATCGTGCAAACCGTGGCACAGCAGCGCGCAGCAAAGGACTTAAAGACGTGTCGACTGAACCAGCAGCCTTACTCATTCGTAGGTAAGCGTGGAACCCTTGACTGACAATGAAATTAACTTCATCAGTCGCTAACGATGACGAAGGTCGAAGAGCCAGTTTCAGTTTCCTCGACAACAGCTCGGCAATTCGAGCATTAGTAGATGGATGGACGGATGTAAGCTCCAGAAGCTGAAGCAAACCGGCATATTTTGGCAAGCATCGATCCCGCCATTCCTGGGGATCCTTGTTATATGGTCCACGCTCGGGAAAGGGCGAAATTTCAAGTCGCTCGAATTTTGACACGATTTGATCCTGCCAAGCTTGCGGTAATCGAGTGCAGTCCTTCTCTCCAAGAGGCGGGAAGGCACGGTTCCTAATCATCCGGGGAAGCAACATGCAAAGTACATCTTCATTCTGGCCTTGTGACCAGTGCGCCGCGACGAATCTGGAGCATGTTAGTCTAAGTCCACGCATCAGTCTGTTAGAAAATCTCACTTTTGAAACTCGGACCGGAAGAGACTACCGAATCGACTGGTATTGAGGTCGCAAAAGTAGGCACAAAACGAAATAAACCATCGCATAAATGGCTCTTTGGTGAGTGTCTGGGTGAGAGTCGAGATATGCGGTATCAAAGTATCCATAGGCGCATGGTTCCCAACGATAGCAATGTTGACCATAACCGAACCCCACAGAATATCGGCCTGATCTTGTCGAACCTCCTGTGTGCCTTTGCCCGTGATACGGAGGACATCGACGAACGCGCGAACAAACCCATCCCAATTACCAATTCGGGACCCTCTTCTTACACCCGCTAGAACACCAAGGATTCTAATATAAGGCACCGTCTTCCATGATGTCTTGCCACTGAGCACATCATCTGCTTTAATTCGAATCTTGCCCGTGATCTCTTCTAGTATATCTGCCATTGTGTCTGCGGTACCATGATGAACAACGCTCGTCAGTATGCCACAAATGGCATCCGTCCAAATAGTCTCACGGGCGAGATCACACTCATTTTCTGGAATAGAATCGATAAGAGCACTAATAATAGCACCGCCAGTCGAATGCACGGCATTATCTGTACCTTTTATAGCTTCGGCAAACATAGTCATCAACCCATCATTGTAGAGACTGAACTGACGATCTTCGACAGTGTTGATGAGATCATTTCTCACATGTTCGATGAAAGGTTTTAGAGCTATTTCCCGATAAGATGGCGCAGCTGCCTTCTTCACGAGAAAGCTCATGGCTTCAGCCGCAAACCGTGCGATATGCTGTGGGTGTCGCGAACGTCCGAGCACAGAGGCCATGAGGTCGTATGTCGGTCGTAGATCGGGGACGAGGAGTTTTGACAAGTACTTGAATAGGAAAGCCATCGCACCGAACGTCCACTCAATAACTTCCACGTCTTGTGGCTTTCCTGCAATTGCTAAAAGCAGATTTATGCCTTGTAAGTAAAATTTCTCAAATCTCGCGCCCAAGTCATGTGCGAATGCGGTCATGAGATCCAGCAAAGGCTCCAGAGCATCTTTGTCCTGCAACGAAATATACTGTACGAAACAAGCCATGATTCTGTCTTCAAAGTGCAACAGCTGTGGTAGGCTTTCGGACAACGGTAGGACATCCCGCTTGAAGAACGTAAATGGCTTCGATATATTCAACTCGCTCCATTTTTGCAGTCCGATCTGGAAGTAGGACGTTGCCGTCGAAAGGTCTTCGTTATCGAGGTCATGTCTTCGAACTTTTCGGAGCGGCTGTAGCGAATTGAACTTTGCGATCTTGGTCGAGAACGACTCCCATCTATGATTTTTCTGATGTGGTGTTGAGTACTTGTTTTTCCGCACTTTTTCAATGCGTCCAGATGATCTAGACGGCATCGCGGCGATATTTTATTGTCGACTGCAATACCAGGAAACTGGAAAAGTACAAGTTTAGACAGTTAGGAAACTTTCCCATCAAGGCCTGCTCTGGTCCCCACCAACATCTGTAGTATCTGCAGCACCAGACTTTTTTTTTTGCGATCGGCTTATATACGGCAAAACCGATAAGGCTAGTCCTGCATCAATACCCCTGTCGGAAGTGCTACAATTGTCTCCACTCAAGCTTCTCGATGACCAGTCAGGCACACCGCGCAAACTTGCATCTCGCAAAGCCGAAGAATGAGCGAGGGGCCGGCCGTTCGGCGAGTGTGAGAGTAGGCACTGAGCTTTGCCAAATAAAATAAAAAAAAGACATGGCTGCACCAAAAGTGTGAGTAATCCAATGATATTACGCATTGATTCAAAAATCTACCTCTGAACCGGACGCAAACTGATCTCATATTTGTTTATTTTAGAATAGTACTCGGCAGCCTCAATGGCCAGCTTGAGCCTGTGCTCAAGAAACTGGCCAGCCTACACTCCAAGAATCATTTCTCGCTCGCTATCTTAACCGGTGACGTTTTTACACCTTCTACCGACGATGCCACCATCTCCGCCCTTTTAGATGGCACTTTGGAAGTGCCACTGCCGACATACTTCACAATTGGAACTCATTCTCTCCCACGGCCCATCTCCAGCAAAATCGAGAGCGACGAAGAAATCTGCCACAATTTGCATTTCCTCGGCAAGCGAAGTACTACAAAAACTTCAGATGGCCTCAGAATCGTTACCCTCGGCGGTTTCCTCGACACAAACGTTGTGGGAGGGCAGTCTAAAGAACAACATCTCCCGTTTCACACAGAGGATGACGCAAAGGGACTGAAGGGCGCGAATAGCGCCGACATTTTGATCACTTCAATGTGGCCATCCAACATATGGAATGGATCCAAAGTGGTGCTTGAACCATCTCAGCAAGCAGCTGTCAAAAGCACTCAGTCCATTGCGGAGCTATGCGCAGCTCTCAAGCCGCGATATCACTTATCTGCTTCACCGGAAGCCTTCTTTTACGAGCGGGAGCCTTTTGTGCACCCCTCCAATTCAGACGCCGAGCCGCCTTGGATTACAAGATTCATCTCCATGGCGCCCTTCGGAAATGACGCCAAGGCCAAGGCCATGTACGCCTTTGCACTCAACAAATCCGATGCCACTGTGCCACCTGGCGTAACGACGTCCCCATTTGGCTCTGCAAGAAAACGTCCTCATAACGACGATCATCAAGGCTACAGTCGGTTTGACCATCACGACAATTCCAAACACGGCCGGCACAACAAACGTCGGCGAGCATCGCCTCCACCCGGCCCTGATCGCTGCTACTTCTGCCTCTCAAATCCGAACATCTCCTCCCACATGTGCTGCAGCATCGGCGACGAAGCCTACATAACCACCGCCAAAGGACCACTCCCTACATCCACCACATTCGCCGACCAAGGGCTCAATTTCCCAGGTCACTTTATCATTATACCTCTCCCCCACGCGCCCACCATTTCAAGCATGGGTTCAACAACAGATCCCACCAGCGACGCCGTGCGCGCCTACAACGAAATGAACCGTTTCCGCGAGTCCCTCCAGGCCATGATATCACAAAAATCCTCACACAAACTTGGCGCAATCACCTGGGAAATATCTCGCGACCGCAACATTCACATGATATGGCAACTCATCGCTCTACCGGCTACCATGGTCCAAACCGGCATTGCAGAGGCAGCATTCCGCGTTGAAGCTGAGAACCAAAAATACCCTGCATTCCAAACCAAAGAACTCGCTCTAGAAGAACAAGCTTCCTATGGGGACTATTTCCGCGTCTGGCTCTGGGCAGATAACGGCGAGGACAAAATTAAGGGCAAGTCCCTCGTCATGCCACTCAGCTCAGACATGCACTTCGACCTACAGTATGGTCGCCGCGTCATCGCCAAACTCTTAGGCTTGGAGGAGCGTTTTATCTGGCAGAATTGTAAGCAGACTGTCGAGGAGGAGACTCGGGATGTAGACGCTTTTCGGGAGGCATTTAAACAATGGGATTTCACCTTGATGTAAAAACAAAATAAAAAGGGCTTGAGGACATCATTTTACTGAGAACTTAGAGGAGTCTGGAATGGGTGAAGGGGTCTTGGGGTTTCGGGATCACGGGTGCCTGGCTCATGTCTTGGCGTTTACCATTTTTCTAATTAGGGTGTTACTTCTAGTCGTTACAGAGAAAATGAAACAACAAGATTAAGGATACATCCTTATAAGGAATGAATTGCCACTGACTGGTAATATACAGTACCTGGGGTAAAAGTATGTGCGTCTATCTAAGTACCATGATGCTTCATACACTGCTTTCCAAAAAGAAAAGTGAAGATAAAAATACACCACAACTTTAAATCTTAATCATTATAGTGCACTGCTATTGGGGTATGCACTCGCCTGCGAAAATACGTAACATAATATCCCCGTGTCTCTAAGGAAGACAAAAACTAGGCGTCGTTTCCTTCTTGTCGATGAAGAAAACAACCTTACTAGTGCAACTCATCTCATCAAATACGCCTGTGCCTGTAAAGCCGGCGCAAACATTCGTCAACAGGAACAGTCATTTCAGGAGTCATGTCTCACTATTTACGGGCAGAGCAGATGATGTAATATGTCCCTCGGTCTTATATGAGCTAAACCAGGTAGAGGTGGAAATTAACGACCTGGACGAGTATAATGTACAACCAGCGACCTCTACGGGTAGGCTATTCTCGAAATCAGTAACCTTTAGTAAGTCTTGCTAGTTTTACAATAACAGCACAAAGCGCGAACTTCTTCATCATGCTCTACAACCCATTACAAAAGTAGGGGAGAGAGTGTCTTCCATAATTTGGAAGTATGAACAATAAAAAAATGCCATTCCGTCATGCGAGAGGTATAATCGCACCAAAAGTGCAAGTTGAAAAGGAAAAAGGGTATTGTGGTTGCATACGCCGTGATAAAAGAGACGTTCTTGTAGGCGCAAGATAATTGCATCACATCCTGGAGCGGGGATGTAACGGTGACCCATACAGCCAGCGTCATGCAAACGGAGCGTGTTTGTGTTATCAAAACAAGATCCAAAGTCCCAAGACAAAGGCTGCCAGCAAACTTAGCACGTAATCGGTGTCTGACTTGTTTACTTTTGCTGCGGCAGAGTGAGACGTCGCGAAGGAGGAAATAGGATTCCCGCGACATATTTCAAATGTCGCAGACTATCAACGTCCGAAGGAAAGAAAACCGAAACGGAGATTGCAAGTGCCAAGATTCAAGTCAAGGTATAACAAACGCCACGTGAAGACGGCGTTGGAAATGCAGTTCGTGGATCTGAGACGATACTCAAGATGTGATGCGAGGTCTAATGCCAAAATGCAAAAATGTGTAGTTGGGGCCAGAGAATGCAAGCAGAACGCACAGTTCTTTGATCGATTCGCTCATCGTACCCGGAAAGGTGAAAATGTACAACAATGTCTCCGCAGATCCTAATTTTGATGAACAATGATGATATGGTATCATCCCGATGTGGAGCGAGTAGTATATTCAACCGCCAGGGTGAAGCTCCGAGCACATTGGCGGGTTGGGGCTATGAATTATCCCAGGGGCTTCAATATATGCTGAGTAATGTTGCTACCTATTCTGCGCAGCAGGCAGTAGTAGCACGTGGTAAAGAGTTAATAAGACGCCATTCGGCGGGTCTGAGATCTATCCCCAAAGATCGGCGAATTAGCAAGCGTAGACAGTGTTGTGTTCCGAGAGGTCGGTCGGCTCGGCGCGGTAGGAGAATCGTGAACGCAAGGCTCTCGCTGTCCGAAAGCAAAAGTCTGTGAGCGTCCCAAGCCTTTCCTGGCCTTCAGTCGGCCCATTTCCCTCTCACAAGTGCGTTGATGTTTCTCGTCAGACATTTCCACGTACTGGGGAGGATAGCATCTCCCGCGGTGTTCAGCGAAGAAGCCGCTGTAGCCACCATCCAAGATGTACACCTCGGGGTATGTCAGAGCAGGGTAATGCTCCGCGTTAATTGTACGGTCATGGGATCGAATGTGACGAGCCATCAATGGAGCACGGTGTGCCGAGTATTCGCAGTGGAATATTAGGAGAGTACGACCCGGTATTGGTGTCTGAAAGAGCTGGGTGCCGAGAAGCTCCTTATCATTGTGATTCACGGCTCCTTCGATATGACCACCATCGTACTCATATTCAAATCGACAATCAATGACCATTTTTTGATCGAAATGTTCCGCATATTTGCCGTCAAGAATATCTAGAAATGTTTCCCTAGCAATTCGAGGGATTGAATCGGTGGGGTCATCTAACAGGAAATGGGGGAGCACAGGCTCATGCACTTCTTCAATATCCATGACTGCTTTCAACGCAGACGATGGCGCATCATCTGTGCCAGTTTTGGGCTTCATGATATCTGCTGGGTGTTCAAACATGCTCAAGGAACGGCGAAATTGCTTGCGATTTCGCAAGAATGGATTTGACTGCCGCCTAGCATGACAATTAACTGGCGATCCAAGTCGAGCGCCAGAGGTACTACCAACGCTGGTGAAGAGAGGTCGACGAGGGGGAGGTAAGGCAACAGGAGCGCATGGGCTATTTGACGACAGCGGCCGCCGCTCCATTGGCGGTGAGGCAGACTCAAAGCATTCTCCTAGTGAAAGATTGGAGCTTGTGCGACCCACACCAAAATCTGCCCCAAAGCGAAACGGAGGCAGCGGATTGTGAGTCTCACTTTGGACTCTCGGTGGCAGGGAGCTGGAACTCAGCACTTTCATGCGGCTCAATGATGGTCTACGGGGGGCAGCTATCCTACGGCTGTAGGAAAGAGGCTGGTATTAGCATAGTTAAAAGACGGAAGACAATACACTATGGAATGAACTAACTCAGCCAGAAAAGACTTAGTGGGCTCACAAGGGGCTTGACGAGCAATTGGAGCCGGTGAGTCAAGAACCATGTCATGATCGTCAGATGGGGTTGAACCTGGTGTAGGTGATTCCATCTCAACCTGAGCAAAGAATGGGTTTTTATGAGGGAGAGGAGACAGTTCCATATGTTCAACAACCGGGGCCGGTGAAGACGAGGGCAGAGGGGGTGTTGTAACAAAGTCTAATGCGATGGTCAGCAGTATGTCTCGAAACAGATGATAAACCATTGGACCAGAACTCACGGCGACCGTCCATACCACCCATCATGTTAGCCGTAAACAGTGCTCGGCGAGGTGTAGGAAAATGAGGGCTATGATGATGTTTAGGTCAGCATCAATTCGACCACGACGTCAATGAAGGACTAAACCAACCTGGCTTCATTGTCCAAGCGGAAGTTTTGAGACAGGTCAGCTGCCAAACTAGCGGCAGGTGAAGAGCCGCAAACCTCCTTGACAGAGAAATAATCGGCCGTACTCTTGTGCAACTGCTCTCGCAAGCTGACCGAGCCCATCCCACTCGACGAGCTGGAATAGTGAGAATGCGGACGAGGCCGAAAGAGATCTCGGTTGCCCCATGCTGGAGCGGGCATTGGGCGATGCATTGCCGCCAAGGGAGACGAGGCTTCCATTATGAAAGCAGATGAAGCTAACCACAAACTCGTCAGAACGAGTTTATGGATGGCAGCAAGGTATTGTGAAGCCCAAATTGCATTGATACAGAAATCGTCGAGTCAAGATCCAGCACAACAAGTGAATGCTGCAGCCCAATTTGGGAGATGCTTCTAAACAAAATACGAAGGTTGCGTATGCCACGGGCCTAGTGTGAACAAAGCAACTCGCTCCACGGTATGACCCAATTCCTTGTTGGCAATGATTCTCAGCTGATCTTATTTTGAAGATGAAACCCCCAAGGTCGAGTAGGTGCAGCTGCTGGTTCAACAAGAGGTCGTGGCTCGTTATAATCGTATCAATGGCATTTGTGTCGAGGTAGGGACGTCGGTTTTTGAAGTTCGTCTCTCGGTGATCTGGTCACGGGCAGAGTCGAGTATCCGATTAAACCCTTTGTTGGTCTTGAAATAATAAAGAGAGTTACAGAGACAATGACTACTTTTTCGTCGTGTGGCGTCCAAGCGATTGGTAGCTGCTCGTTGCTGGGTGAATAAACGGCCGCCTCTTTCTTCTCTGCCGGCACTCCGCTTCACTGCAGACCGAAGCGTTCCGTGCTAAATCGACAAAACGGTTGAACTATCGTTGCCTCGTAAGGATGGGACCGACAGTCAAAGGCAGGTCAGGTTCGCTTTTTCCCTCTCGGTCTCACAAAGAAAAGCGGCGCTCAGTGAAGAGCGACGACCTTCCCTTGTAAAGTTTTTTAAGACCTGGCCGTCTCGTTGCCGGGTGAGGCAATTGGATGGGACAAGAAGCAAAGAAGTGGATGAGGGAGCAACGCCTTTTGAATGGACCGTGCCACGTCCTACGGACCATGCCCTGGTGCTTGGGATGGAGTTGGGACGTTGTTAGGGGTGACTGGGGAACGAGGGAGACATGGGAGGGGAGAGAGGATTTAGGCAAAGCGAGGCGAAGATATTAGTGGGTGACGGGGCGAGGGGCAGGCGGCAACGGAAAGAAGAAGCAGAAACAGCGCCAAGGAGAGGACGTATGTACGTAGAGCAGTTCTCCGAACGGAGTACCCCGTAGAGCTCTGCTATCTGCGGCACCGCCAACAAGGATGCAGCAGGGCTTCTTTCTCCAACAACCATCGGTGGTGCCGCTGTCATCACCTGGTGTGTTGCTTGTTGTCGAGGTTGAAGACAGGGAACTAACTAATAACCCAACTGCATGGCGTTCCACCAGATGCGCGGTGAGCAAGCGTGCATCGGCAACCAAAAAGCAAGGCAGGGCACTGGATTGGACTTCTGCGGGTCGCCGGGGTCATGTCTCTAATGCTCTAGTGCACGAACCTGACACCTTAGCGCTCTATTGTCCTAATGCTCAGCTGCACCGACGTGAATAGCGTCATATCCCCCCGGACGATGGACGATGGGTCACGCAAGCTACTTCCAATCGTCGGCCCAGATGCCACATTGCTCATTGACTGTACTACTGTGTTCTAGGGCCGACTTTGGGTTTCTGTCACGTATTTTTGAGTCTATGCCGGCACGGAGGCACAGCATGATGTGTTCCAGAGCAGATTTACAAGTTGCACAGATCATCGATTGCCGTGGCTACCTAGATACTCCGTACACTAGCACGTATGGTAGCTGCCTCGCAAGGTTGCGCAGCGAACAGTACTGCATGGAACCCCAACTCAGCCCCAACAACTAACAATGCAAACATGCTCCAAGGGCTCATCAACGTCGGATAGCTGCTCACCATTGAATGTAATACGGACTGCTCCGTCCTCCGTACATATTAGTTACCGCCCTGCCCTGCAAGGTCGGCCAACAGAGTCTCTCCGTCAAGACCAATGTCGTGGTTGCTCAGCGAAGAGTGGGGAAGTTGAAGGGGGACATGAACGAAACACTAAACCAACAAAGACAGACCATCCCTCGTCTTTCTCGAATAATACGGAGTACTCCCTCGTCACATCAAGCTCACACTGACCGAACCATGACATCTCCACCGTCGGCGCTTAGCAGACAGGGTTCCAGGACGTCGAAGCCCTGCAATGTGCAAGCTACACATGGAGGAATACAATTGACATCATCGCCGAGGTCTGGTCCGACTTTTTATTTCCTCGGGCACTGGGGAAAGCGCAGGCTCATTACACAGGATTCCAGCCGCATGCTCCCGACACAGAGAGAGCCTTCAAGAGCACGTCCGTTTGCATCATAGCTGTATATTTGCATACCAGACGACGACGACTTCCGGAAATAAGTCTCCGGGCCTGTCAATGTTTCTAGGATCGCGTTTGTGCTTGTTGTCTTGCGTTGCTGCTTTACACGAACTCATAAAAGAGAGGGAGAGGGGACATAAGATTAGCCATGTAGACAATCAAACGCTCTGCTCGCCTGACAGTTTTCAAGGGTGGCTGGACAAGCAGTGTTGGTTCAATCGCACAGATCAGTTTCAAATATTTCGGTTAAAAAAACCGCCCTTCCTAATTAGTTCAGAGGCACGGGCGAATGGTTTGTTTAAATATTCTACGGAGTACTCCGTACCTTGAGCCGGTATCCCTGGGTTGGCATCAAACTGGTCTGTTCTCAATATGCAGCCATCCCTCCCTTGCATGAAAGTCTGCAGGCACGAGGCTGCCGATTTTGCACAACATTGTTCAAACCCGCTCACACCTGGACGCCAATCGTCTGAATCAAGTCTCAGCATCTTAAGGGTCACCAACCCTTGCCAGAAAGTGTAATTTCGTCGACAGTTTTTAACTATCCACAGCATTACACGGGCAAGACAGCCCAAGGAAACATATATTGTGGTACTCCGTATAGGACGTGCATCTGTCTCGATCTTCAGACAAAGATCTCGATCAAAGTGGGTGAATCAAAACTATGTAGCGTGGATAACTAGTCACCTTGACGATATTCGACGCACAGATTTCAATGCATAACTGCAAGTTCAATATCAATATATGTTTTATTGCACTGTGTGCTGGACACGGCTATTGGACACAATTTTGTGACGAGCGAATAATACTCCGAGTTGTACTCCGTCCAGAGTACCAGTAATATCTCAGCACAATGCCTTGCCGTTGCTTCCCCCCCGTCGCCTGTGAAGAGCTAGCCAACACCAAATGAGAATGTAAACAAAGAGCGGCACCCCCGTCTGTCGACGAAAATGGAAACGCCCAAGCGCTCATGTGCCACGACGTGCTCTTTTAGCACAAGCGGCTAATAAAGGCATAGAGCTTATGTGCAACAAAAATTGCTCCATTTTGAGACCAAAGCGAACGACTCACCATGCATCCCGACAAGGCTCAAAACACCCTAGTCCAGCGTGCCAAACGAGCTCAGCGTGTTTGGCTGCGGAGTAAGGAGCATTAGCCCGGCCTGTCCAGGTACAAAAACAGTTCAACTGCAGTGCCGACAACGACAGGATTTCTTCATCAGGACCAAATAGGTAAAAAGAAAGCGTACTAGCTAAAAAAATTAAAATAAAATAAAACCCGTTTCCATCAGAACTCTGGGGCAGAGTCATGTAATGACGTTGAACTACAGGGTTAATCCAGAACAGAATACGATGCATCGTCGATGGCACACCCCCAATTCCGATCCCTAAGCCACGAGGTTGATAGAGGGGATTGCTTAGACGTCATTGGGACATTAGCACACTCGCATTGATATCTCTCGGCTGTCGAGCATCGCGCTCCACGAGATGTGTATCAGCGGATCAGTCGGAGTGATCGTCATCACAGAGCAAGGATGCACGAACGCTATCAATGCCACCAACCTACACAACGACGAACTATGGTCAGCTCAAGATCTTGGCTATTGCTTCGAGATCGATTGTCCTGCTTTGGCACGACCCAATTGTCTTCTTTTGCATCTCGCTAAGACGGCATCGGGTTATGCTGAAGCATTCGATCGCGTGGGTAAAGGTTCGTTTTCGGATCCTCTCACCTCCCATTTGTTTACTTTCCCACACCCAGCTTGCCAGCTTACCTGCCGTCCGTGTCGTGTCACCTGTTATCATATTTACCGCATGTCCGTGGACGGAGTGTACCAGAATCCCACATTGCCGCTTTGCCTCAATGGAGTTTGCTGACGGCCCAGACCCTCTCTTGCTATCTAAAAAAGCAAAAGCTCGGTGACAACAAACATGGTGCTAAGGGAAATCGCCCAATCATCGTGGCGGATGGCTCAGTTACCGCAGAGCCCAGCTCTCTCAGCTAGTCCAAGATCCTTCCAATTAACCCAAAGTAGCCGCCGGGACCCTCTCGCTTTGAACCCCGACTCATCAATGGGGTGGTTCAACCGAAGGCGACTACGCCTTGCTGGGCAGTGCATCAGCTTCAGAATGTCTCTTCTGGCCCCTCAGATGAGGGAAATAAATAAGAACAGAAACAGCTATTTGACGCCTCGTACATAATACGGTTTGATACTCGACAAGGATGCCATAATGGCTTCATGTTGAGGGTTCTAGCCCCCAATAGCGTGCCTCTGCGTTGTTCGCTGCATTGAAACCCCCAAAAAAAGTGAAAGTAAACAAATGCTGAACGAAAGCGCGTCCTGACCCCACCTAGCAACGCCTCTTCGACAATCGCGAGATCACGTGCTGCATCTAGGTGGCACGGCCCCCGTGCATCACCAAATACAATACGGACAAATAAATAAGCCACATCCAGATCTAGTAGGAGACATAGTGTAGGGGTTGCTTTTTGACGACTTTGAAGGGCTGGAGTCTTTTGCTGCTCCAAAACCTTCCATGTTTGCGTCCGCTGTCGGGAGGCGCCTATAATCCGGTGGAGTCAACCCCATTTATCGCAAGACATCCATGGGTTCATGATAACCTTCTCGAACAAACATCGCATCAACAAACCTCGGATGTGGCATATGGCAATGTTTTCTATTGTCAACCGCGGAATCCTGCACGCCGTACGGTTGTTCCCGAGGACATTACTCATAGTATTGCCACAACCACCATCCAGGCACGTGGCAAACTCTGACCAGTAACAAGCCCAGCAGCGGCATCTACAAGGCATCAGCCGGTACAGTGAAATCTTGGACAATAATTATAATGATGATACTAGACATTTTGCAACCACTAACACTGTGAAAGAAAAATTTATGGTTTAGTATCCCATTCACTGCATTCATCGAGCGTAACAATGAGACAAAAGTTTGCCTTGTTCGCCTCGGCTGGTGCACATTGCTTCGTGCAAACAAAGTCCATTTACATTAATAGTATGCGGGATTGCAGTGCAATGCCATAATTTCTGGAACACTAGCCTTTTATCAATCACAGTTGTTATGTGTAAAGTGAAGTAGACAAAGAAAGTCACCGAAAATGGATTCGTAGCCGTGCGGAAGTTAGTGCGAGCTCGTTGCAATCATGCGACGGTTTAGATACGGAAAGCAATTTTCTAAAAGAGTGATATTTTGTATGAGCTCCTCTACTGGAATACTTGGGTCGCCCGCCGCATCTTGAATTTGGAATCTCCGTTATCGCAAAGTTCGCAAGCATTATCTTTCAAGCTCTAGCCGTTTCTTGAACCTTTATTTTGACCATTTTTTTACCCACGGAAATTATGGGTTGAAGGTAGACGTCTCTTTTGAACTTCATGGCTCTGGAACACCAGATGGAAACGGCGTTCTGGAGATCGTATAATAAGGATCCATGTAATGGTTCATGCTCTCGTCTCTCCCATGTTGTATTTAGGATTTACGGCGAGCAGAACCCCTGACTTTCGGCCGGCTCGCTAAGTCACTGCTTGAAAGTCCCAATTTCTCTACACTTTAAGTTAAGACGTGGTATTTATAAGCCCGGCTGCGATATGGAAAGTACACGCCCGACGTACTAATTAATTATTTACAATTACCATCCAGGTGATTACAGTGTTCAGGATTGTATCTTGCCCTTGGCCTTCAGAAAGTTTACAACTTCACCACAAATGTCAACAGCATTGACAAATTTTCGCCGATATGTTGTTTTTGGCGATTTTACTTTTGTTCGTCTTGTTCTTGTTAATACTGGTGGTGCACAGAGTTGTCTTACACGACCACGAAGGAGGGTTGAGGGGATTGAGCAGAGACATGCGGACAGCAATTGTAACAGAAGGCTCCAAGTCCAGACAAATGGCCTTATACAACACATAAGCACAATCAGTGATACCAATGTCCGACGATCAACATGTAACCCAGCATACCAGCACTTCTAGCCGAGTGGACAGGTGCCGCCTCGTAGCGCATGGCATAGAACATGCTCTCAGGATGGCGTCGTCGTTGATCCACAAACTCTTTGTCATATTTAGCGGCATATTATTCCTGTAACACTTTCAAACGCCAAAATCTCAGTCAGTCACACAGTCAATGATTCCGGGTGATGATAAGAGTATCCGCAACATTTATGCAAGCAACCGGTTTTATCGCGCTGGATTTGTGAGTTATATGGCTGAGCTCGCCATGCTTCTCACGCATCTTATCTCCTCTTCTCCATTCTCAGTGTTCCTTGTGAATCGTCTCCTCTTCACTCTGTCGATGGTTGGCTCAGATAGATCGCGCGAAACATGTAGACAAATACGAATGAAATATGGGCATCTATAAATACAATTGCAAGATACTGTCATATAAAAATAAGGTTTCATTACAACTTTTTAGTCACAAATGATGATTGAGCCTCGCGCGATAGCAATCTGCCACAGCTGTCTGCCTACATTCGAGACAAAAGATGGCGGTTTGACCGTACCACTTGCGGACCTATACTTCTCATGCAAAACAGAATATACCTAGGTATGAGTGAGTGTACATACCTTGTCGTTAGCAATACGTTGACATGTTTGCCAGTACACTCCTGTTTACACCTCTCACTGACGATAACAATTATCAAACCATTGCCATTGTCCACCTTTATCTTGAACAGGTCGCAGAAGAGTGATGTATAGTAGCCTCTGGACACTCTTATACTTACCATTGCACGAGCGTAGGAAATCGCATAGGCGCAGGAAGACTTGAAGCGTGCATTGTTGTGCAGAGGTTCCAGCAGCACTCTCCCGGCGCTTGGGGCCACTCGTCCGTCACCTGGCGCTGCCCCGCTGGATCTTCAAAGTCCGAACACAGGGCCACGCAGCTACTGTTTCAGGTCGACAAGGCTTCATGCAGCCGCTTCTTTTTATTTCTATGTTTACTTTGTCCGTAGGGATGAACCCTGAGATGACACCATTGAATAAGGTGATGTGTACGGAGTCACATTTCATTGCAACATGCCGCTCAGAGATCGGACGTATGGAACAAACAGGCTAATGCCGATGTGTTCATGCAGAGTATTTCAGAATGGACTCGCGGGCTTGTTGTGGTGGTGTTCAGTCAATCCTGTCTCCCCAGCATATCCACCCAGTCATCCAAACTACGGTTCTGCCGTAACCATCGTCCAACGCCCTGGGATGTATTGTCATGAGCAATGCGTTAGCCATGATATCAACAAAATGATGTCGTCGCTATTCAGATGTTGCCTCACGCAATTGATAATACTGTGAGCTGGGTGTTCTACAAGCAAAGGGAAAATAAAGGTGTAGATAGGGTAGGTAAAAGGCAGGTGGGGTGCAGCGGCGGAAGGTGGGGCCGATAAAAGCGGTGTTAAGAGGCAGTAATATTTTTTTTTGGGAGTTTCATTCTGTAGTTGCGGCAGGTGGGATTGCGACAAGTTTACGAGAGGAATTGTCTACGCGGCCGTAAATGAAAACTAACAATATGGCGGGAAAACGAAAGAGGGACGGCAAGGATGGGCAGAATACCGGGAAATCTGGCCCCAAAAAGGCCAAAAAAGAAATTATGCCAATTGAGCTTTCCACCAATAGCAAACCAACTCTCGAGAAGAAGCCATTCATCGAACGGCCGATAGGTGAGGACCGAAAGAGAGAAGGAGAACTGTATGACTTGCTGGGAAGTTTTGACGAAGAGGAAAGAAATGACGCCGCCGAGTGCATTGTTTCTAGTCTGCTCGATGGCGATGGTGTTCCGGAAGTTGTTTTGCAGAGACACCTTGGCCACCGACTAATTCGAGGTCTTGCGAGTAGTCGCAATGCCTCTCGAATTGGATTCAGTATCGTTCTTACTGAGCTTTTGGCACAACTCTTCGGCAGGAGGGCTTTGGCAAATACAAAATATACTGGATTGACTTTTGATAGTATGCTCGAGCTTCTCGTCGACAAGACTCAACCCGTGGGCAATGTTTCCGGAGGCGAGGAGCGAGATCATTTCTTCGGTCGCCTGTTTGGCCTTGAATGTTTTGTTAAGTCCAAAATCCTATTTCAAGACGCATCGAGGTGGAGCAAAGTCCTCGACATGTTGTTGAAGCTTGGAAATAAGAAGATATGGCTGAGGCCTGAATGTGGATGGATATTAGTCCAGGCATTGGAGCAAATGAGTGAAGCTGATACCGAAGCCACGCTGTCCAAAGTCGCGGAAGCTGGTATGGCCAAAACTCCGGAGGGAGTAGCCGCTTGGATTGTGACATTGAATCGCTACCCGATATTGAAAATCCAGCCATGGAAAAATCCACTATCCAACAAATCACTTGCGGAATTGACAGCCGTTCTGAAAGAGAGTTTTAAAGATTCGGCAAATGACCCCAAGGAGAAACAAAATGGTATCAAGCAAGCTTCCTGGAGTGCACAACTGCACTTTGTCTGGGACATAATACTGGCACGATTTCTTGATGGTAATAGTGACTGGAAGGAGGAAGACTTTGACCAGTTTTGGAGTCGAGTTGTTGACGGTACGTGATTCCTCGAAGGGTGCGCGACAACAAAATGTTAATTGCACACAGATGGATTGTTTTCGAGACTAGCTACAGATGGACAAAAGTTCAAAGGCTTCATGGTCTTCGACAAGATGCTCAAGGGATTCGCGAAAACGCCTGCTAAGTTGCAGATGCTGTTCAGCCGAAATTTCATGTCATGTCTATTAAACCAATCTTCAAAGGAAGATCGCTACCTGCACCGAGCTGCTACCAAGTCTTTGAAGGCTATTGAGGATGTGATCGCAGCACACCCTGCATCGCTAGCGCCCGTACTTGCTAGCCTCCTGGGTAGAAATGGGAGCTATGACTTTGATCGGAGATCAAGTACCAGGACAGTGGACAAGCTTCTGCGAAATATCAACGAGCAAAATGCGGAAGCTGTTTTAGCTGTAATCAAGCAACCTATTAGGTCCTTGAAGAAACAAGAGACTGCCGCAGCCCGGTCTACCGTGAGAACCTATGCTGACTACCTCGCCAAGATCTTGAACGTATCCGCTTCAGCGCCATCAAGACATGAACAGCCCGGGACAGGCCATGGCTCATTTGACAAGCCGTTGCAGGAACTGACTTGTCTGGCCTATTGCCGATCCCCAGACATCACCCAAGATGCGCTTACCGACCAGATTAGGGAGATGTGTCGTTCTCGTCTTGAAACTTCTCTTGCAAAGCTCGCTCGCTGCAGCACCGACTTTTCAGTATTTTGCCAAGCTGTTGCATCAATAGACTCCAAGGCGATGGCCATGACTGCCGAAATTAAGGAGGCGAGAGACGACGCATTGCGGCGCATGAGCAAGCTTCTGAAAAGTAAATCGAAGATTGGCAGCGAAAAGGATGCGGCGCGCGGGTTAGCAATGCTCCACGCTATTTCAATATTTCAGTTATATAATGAAGATCCTGATGCCATGGAGGTGTTGGATGACTTATCTCAGTCCTATGACAGACTTATGCTAGGTAATGCTGGCAAAAAGGGTGAAACCAACAAGGGCGGTTCTGAGATACTTGTTGAGATCCTTCTGTCAATGGTGGCTCGGCCTTCCTCGTTGATGAGAGAGGTTTCTCAGCAAGTTTTCGGAGTATTTACTCGCCAGATATCCGCTGAAGGTTTAGAGCTCCTAACGGGACCCCTTGCCTCGGGAGAGAGCACCAAGGGGCAAGAGGAGTTGTTCAACACGGAAGACGATGCGATGGATGTTGATAGCGGATTCAATGGGGAGGACGATGACAAACCTGAGGATGTCGAAGAAGCTGGAGACATTGAAGACGTAGAGGATGCTTCCGACTTTGAGATTGATTCAGATGTAGAGTTTGTTGGGTTGAATGGTGATGATGACGGCGGAAGCGACAATGATGGAAATGATTCTGACGAAGATGAGTCACAAGAGGAGGGGGAGGACGACGAGACTAAAGATGGCAGAAAATTCAACCAGAAAGGCGAGTGGGAGAATCCCGAAGAGCTAGACGACATGCTTGGCAAGATTCTCAACAGCCACCGTCTTGACAAAGACATCGAGGCTGAATCTTCGGTAGACGAAGGGGATATGTCCGACTCTGAAATGTTTGCCCTTGAGGCACAATTATCCGCTGCCATTGCGCCACGCATCAAAGCCAACAAACCCGACAGCAAGAAACAGAAAAAGGATGCCAAGCAGTCTGTCGTCAACTTCAAGTACCGCATCCTCGACCTCCTCGACGTATATGTGAAAAACGAACCTCTGAACGCCCTGACACTCTCGTTACTTATGCCTCTCCTGAATCTGATGAGAACGACATCCACCAAGCCACTTGCCAGCAGAGCGTGCGAAATAATACTCAACTACCGAAAAGCGCTCAAGAAGGCCCGATCTAACAAAGACAAAGACAATGAAGACTCCTTTGAAACAGACAACTTGCTTTCCCTCTTGGTGGAATCGCTCGAAGAAGCAGGCAAGGACGACTCTCAGGCGTATGCTAAAGCCTCTAGCACAGCTAGCTTGATTGTGGCTTCTACTATGTTGAGAAACGACAGGAAGTCGATTCAGCAGATTGGCGCTTTGTTTGGGAAGACATGGTCGGATTGGACGGCTGGGACGGTTAATATGCACAAGTCGTTTTTCAACAGTTGGCAAGACTGGTCTCTCAACATACGAAATGTTGGCAAAATCCCTGGCACTGTGGAGGAGTGGTGAGTGCGCAAGTGCAATTTAAGCAAAGGGGAGATGGAAAAAATAGTGATTTTGAGGCGTTTTTCAAGAAGGACAGGCGAATCAAAGGGTGGATGGCAAAGTAACACCTAAACCATCATGCATATTCTGCACTCATATGTTCATATGCTAGGGTCGTTCATAGACTCACACTGATTTGTGAATTTTGGGTGGTCTAGAGACTTTGTAAAATCTAGCCGAATACTTACAGCTGTGGCAACGGTGCATCAAATTACAAATCCTGCTTTATTTACTATCCTAGGGAGTCTAATACACTAGTATTGTAATCTACATTGTGACATAACGAGATGGTTAGCTCTACAAACAACGCACATAATTGCAAGAAGAACGACTACCTGGTCCACCTATACACGAATTGACCACTTGACCTGCGATGAAGGACAATCGACCTGGCTAATGAATCGACCACCTACCTCCATGAGTAAAGAGCAATCCACCAGTACTAGTCTTTTTAATCGTGCTCAATCAGCAGAGGCATGTCTGTCGAGACAGCCTGGCCATTATGGTAGTGGCCTGTGGTTGTGACCTCAATTGTTCTGGACTGGTCTTACCTGATCGAAATGATACTTCTGATCATGATAGTGTATATGCTCTTCCTACTTGGAGTGGCTGCCAGGGCAGCATTTTCGGAACGTTAGTCAACGCGAGCTACAGCTGATAGACTGTTGTTATATCCTGAGTGCTGGTTTTTGTATAGTGTTTGGTGGTTGTTTCAGTTGTGATGCTCGGCTGGAGCGCAGCTACCTGGATAATGTTCATCTTGATCACATAGTCATTAGTGTTCTTTCTTGGTTTCAACCAAAGAAACAGAATAGTGTTGTGCCAGTTCATATATTCATTCCCAACCCTTGATGAAATATTATTCTATGAGCCTGCAATTGTGATAGTACATGTGTCTTCGCCAAGAATTGTTCTCAAGCCTCGTCATCCGCTGTTCTTTGTCTCTCTATTCCTCCATTTTGTCATCGCCCTTCTTGTCATTCTCGTCATCGTCATCTGAGTCATCTTCGGCCTTTGCTAATCTCTCCGCCTCCTCTATTATGTCCTTGGGCACCTCCACGTGACGGCCCTTGGTAATTCCATTCACGCCAGTAATCCAAGACATTTCCAACTCAAAGTCCTTGTCCTTATTGTCTTTCTGCGCAATGTAGATAATTCGAGCCGCCTGCTTCACAGCCTCATTCATGGTCATAGTGCCAGACTGCAAATCCAGCTTCTCCAGCTCAGCCTTGGCAGCCTGACGACCCTTTCCAGTAGCAGCGCCGTAGTAACCCCAGTAGAGACCACTGGGCTCGATCATATATAGAAACGGGCCACCATGCTCGCCGGGAACTTTGCCTCCAGCCCCGCATTTGGGACCGGAGCCGACTTCTCCATCAACAGGGGTCTCCGCCGATGTGTCTACGCCGCCTACAATGGCCGTGATGCCGAAAGGTCGGACGGAGCCGTACATGGTGTAGGCCTGGAGGTAACCGCCCATTCGAGAGGCGAGGTCGGAGATGGGGATGGGCGTTTTGAAGTTTTGGCGCCAGCTTTGGGACTCCTCACGAGCGCGGTCGACAAAGTGTCGGCCGTCGGGGACCATTCCTGAGTAGGCCTGCAGGATGCAGGTGATTAGTAAAATAGATATGAATGGGCAAAGACTGGAGGATGTTTGCTCAAAGGTTACATACAACTCCAACATGGCTGTCAACCGTTGCAATTCGCTTGTTTGCGCCGGCCTTTAGCAGCTTCGATGTCACCACCTTCTCAACAGCAAGGACGACACCGTCCTTGCACCGAATGCCGATTGACGTGCCACCGTTCTCTACGGCCTTGACCGCATATTCCACCTGGAAGTTTCGACCATCGGGTGAGAAGATGGAGTTGAGAAGATCGTAGCCCGTACCTATGGATGTCTGCAAAAGGGTTGGATCAGGTCAGCTTGCTTTCTCTCGTCTGGGGCATCACAATGGCATATTGCTCACCATGATGTTGGTGCGGTCGCCGCAAAGCCGATTGGAGAGTCTATTTCGTCGAGACAAGTGTGTTGTAAATGGCAGGGCAGAGCTTGAATGGGGAGTTTGGTGAGGACGTTATGGGTATGGAGCTTTACCAGCCAGCAAGCAGCAGGCAACCTGAGCTGCGTACTGCAATTGCTCGCCGCGAGGCTGGCCTAGCTGTGGCTGCCTGAGGTGTCAACCGTGTAACTGGAGGATTTCAGCCACATGTGAGGCTCAAGCTCCTGTGGCTAACGCTGTTGTGGCTTGCCCGGGCCCGGATGGCGGAGCCCCTGGTCGCTTGTCTCCGGGTACCCCACTTGTACTCCTTCTAAAAGGTGGTGTAGAGGGTAGAGGTGGTGTTTATACGGAGTATTAGCTAGCTAGATAGACATATCTAGAAGCACCTTATCTTGTTAAGCCAGTTTGCTTAGTGCTATGCCGACGAGTTATGGATTGTTGCTTCAGTGATGTCCAGTAGAGCTTCGAACTCCAACAGGCGAAGTTGCCTTCGTTTCACTTGGTTTGCTGCGTTGTGCTCCGGGTCCAGCTTTCGACGCTTAAACTTACTTCAGTCTTTGGCGTAATGAAACCTGACATTCGACAGCGGTACCTTGTCACTGTTATTATGTTGGGGAGTAGTAACGCCGTGTCTTGGGTTGTAGCCCCGACGAACACATACACGTCAGCATCTGACGCACTAGACAGTCGAACTGCCCGATGGAAGCGGAGATTTCGAAAGCTCGAGTGGTGATGAAATGAATCCTCGTGGCTGCGAACGCTATCTCTTAAAGGAGGTCCTATCCGGGCAGGAAAAACAAAGCCTCTAGCCATTCTGCGCGCTTCTTCGGTGGACGTGACTGGCTGAGATCTTGTCACAAAAGTAACATATATTCCTACACTCACATATACTATCCTGTTAATCTATGCCTTGTCTAAGGTCGACAGCGATATGGCAAAATCTACACTCAAACGTGGACTGGGGGAAAGAACCCTACCCTCCTCTTTGTATGCCTTCAGTTGGTCCATCTATGTCTTAGAGAAATGCTGCATCTCTGCAAGCAGATCCTCTTCAAGCAGAGCAGCAGAGGCTCCTCTGTCATGTAATTGAGCCCAATGCACTACATCCAATTCGAAACTCTTCTTGCTGATTGTCTTCTGTGGGTTGCTTTAAGATATTCGATAAAAAGATTTCCTCAATGTAATCTATAATGATAAACGTACCAACCTGATGGGGACTATCTGCCGTTAAGCCCCGGCTGTGGACAGAGGGGGGGGCGGAATCGTGGTATTTTGGGTAATGTACTCCATAACCTGGACCTCGTTCGCGACCTTTCGTCCCTAAGTGATGTAGCCATGTGTCTTGGTTTCGGGAACGGGAACGGAATAATTGCGTCAAGGGCTCCATCACTGAACCTGAAACGGAAGCTAAAGTTGAGAGAAGCCTTGAGAAAGCCAACGTACTCGGTAGCTGCAACATCGTTCCCGACGATTAGCAAAGTTTGTTGCTAATTTAACCCTGGTGTCGAAAAGTTTATTTAGCCAGGCTCGGCATTTATAGCCACCATTTGTCTACTCTATCTCGTCAAAGTACGTTTTAGGCGACGATATTTTCACCACGTTATGTGACATCGAAACGAAGCTAAACCTCGAGCCGCCGAAAAAGCGTTATCCTGCTCGAACTGCGATGCTAAAGAGTTTGGGGCTCGGCATGCTATCGGAAGACAAATTCACCGGCAATGTTTTTTATTTAAAAAGAAAAAAGAAAAAAGGTTTGCGATAATAATACTGTACATTATATACATAGTAGAGGTTAGATAATTATATACATGCGAATGTTCTGGTCCGCGAGATCCGGCGTCCAAATCGCTGCAGTAATATTGGACCAGTCTGATGTCATGAAGTGGGAAGATGCGTGGTGGTGCCAGCCGCTCTTGCAGGTGTCACTGCTTATTTCGGACAAACAAGCATGACAAGGGTTCTTCCTGTTTGTTTTCTTCCCCAACTCGATTTGACGTTCGAGTAATCCCTGAACGCAGAGCATACTAACTGAAAGCTGCAATATACCGTCTATTGCACGCCGTAATTGTGGCTCCAATAATTGTACAAATAATTTTTTTGATATTGGCCAAGTATTATTGGGAAACACAGAAACGTGGGAGCGGTGAAGGTCAATCAGACCATGCCGAATTGATCTTGGAACAGTACTCGGCGCAAACGATGAAGCCGGTTGGGAGCACGACAGGGGTAGGTCGTCTCATGTCTTTTTGTTACGGTATAACTGAAGAACGAGCTTGGACGGTTTACAAGCATTTTCGGAATTCAATACATTAATAAATGGTAGTAATACCGGCGTTTTAGTAGCTGCCTGCCACGCTGCATTGCATGCCTGGTCAACACGGTCCACACCATCTCTGGCTGTCATTTCACTTCTTCATGCAGCTCAGGCCGCCGGCGCAACACCAAAGCACCCCAAAGCACCCCAAAGCACCCCAAAGCACAATAAACCCAATATGCTGAGCGTGGGCTGTGGGTGCTTGGATTCGAATGAATCATCATCCACAATCTAGTATCCGGTATTTGTGTTTCATCGGCAGAACGTGTCCTCTTTCCTCTGGACATGGCTGATCCCGATGGGCATTGATACAAGATGTTTGGTTATGGTGTGCTGGACACATGGCCCCGTGACAGGTTTGAGACCGGTCCATGACGGTCGGCGGCCAGCTGTTAGACAGGGTGGATGAATGAGTTGCGTCACACATCGCCCCCCTCCATGACTCCGTGGCACCTTCGTCCGTCGCTGCAGAATCGTCCTGAATAGCCCAGGCAGCTACAACGAAGAGCGCAGTTTTCACCCAGCTCAGTACGCCAACCAACAGCATATCTATTGTTATGTAAGGGGGGAAAGAAGAAAACAAGTATATCATAGTTAAAAACTTTAGCTATTAGTACGTTTGTACGTCAAACACGGTGGCATGAGGCGGCGGCGTTTTTTCTTGCAACCCCTGGCCGCCCGGGATCGCCCACTAAACTCGGTACTGCCTCATGACCGCAAACTTCTAGAACCACCCGTTCGGCTCGTGGCAGCTGGTAAATTAATCACTGCCCTGGTTCCATCTGCAGGTCCCATGGCCGTCCGGTCCAGCCCAGCAATTTCCGGCAAATTATCTATATTCAAACAATTCATGTCTTTGTCTGCCTCTTGCCTTGAGATTATCAACATACCCTCTGCGGGTCGTCTGGCATAAATTCCCCATTTTCCGACACCAATATCGCCGCAGCATTTTCTCCCTTCCAAAGCTATCTTGACCGATGATATTGGTCCCAGAGTCCTCGACTTCCCCTTGACTGCCTCGACTCCCCCGCCCTTCTTCTACTACCATAGTATACTAGTATTTCACCCGATACCTGAACCCCACTGCGTTGGTCCACCAATCCGCCTAAAGTCCACCGCTCCTGCACTGTGATTCCTGCCCGAGACAGAACCACGCGGGCTCACTCGCCAATATCCACGCTGCCCTTTTGCTTTGCGCCTGCTTGGTTTATCCCCTTGTAACTTCCAAGGTGGTTCTCAGGTTGACTCTTCTCTCTCCTGCATTTACACGCCTGTCCGTTTGTATTCTCCGCCATAGTAGCATAGTCGAAATAGAGTTCTGATTCATCTTTGCCCTTGGCATCAGGCGACCGTTCGAAGAGAGCGAGACGCTGATCGGTCTCTGACCTCTCCGTTCCCTGTTCCTTCTTGATACCCAACCGCATAACGACCCAACCGGGTAGTCGGTTGTTCGAGAAAGGAAACCACATGCTCGCGGCGAACAAAACCTGGCATTTGTCTTGCTGAAATTATAGCAAGCGGTTTCAAATACTAACATAACAGCAAAAACTCTGATCCTCTTTGCGGCTCCGACCGCGGTATGTTACATTCTGTCTCTGTCTAAACGGCAGGTGCTAGGAAAGGAAACTTATTCGTTTGCAGATCATGGTTTCTATCCAGTCCGGCATGCATGGAACCCCTCAGCAGGTCCAAGATGACCTTGCCAGCCTCTTTTCCCGTAACATGAGTTTCAGTCCCGAATTTCATGCTTTGACGCCGAAGGATGTCCCAAGACAGGAACCGCCTGCCACTGTACCTTCACCCCCGCCTGCCAACCAGCGTATCGTCTATTCAGTGTCACAGCACTATAACCATTCTGCCCATATCGCCAGACCTGCTTGTCAACAGGCAGAAAACACGAATACGGCACAGCCTCAAGTACAGCGACCTTCTTCGGAGCCTCCTCAGACCGAGCATGTGTCAACCGAGGCTATGCTTCGCACCTATGGTCTGGAACCTGCTCTTTTGACTCCATCGCAGCTGCAACTCATCCGGATCGCTGACGACCCTCAAAAACTGCGTCTTTTAGAGCTGTGGAGCATTTGCCCGCCAAACAAAGCCGAAGATATTCCTGCTCTTGCTTGGAGTAGCACATCGCTGGACCAAGAAGAGCAAATGGCACGTATGCGATATGAGAGACTTCAAAATCCCACCATGAGTCTGGACGGAACTTCTGTTCAAACAGGGGACAGCAGGTGGATTCAGCATAGTGTGGCATCGGAGAGTGAACCATACATGGTTTCTGGATATGATGAACTTATGCGGAGAGAGTATGAGCGACAGTCCATTGACAACCAGACCAGAAACATGTGTAGCCACTTCGGCTCTGCGATAGGCGGTAACGATTACTCGAGAGCTACTGATCCGGTTTATAAAGGGCCCGAATACAATGCACAACAGCAGCAGTTGGATATGGCCGCTCAGTACGGGGCGTTTGAGCAGAGCAGGGGTAGTTATATGGATGATGACGCTATGGACATGTAAACCTGCCCAACGGAGCAAATTTGAATCGCATTTGATGTGTGCTCCTAGCGATTAGACTACACATAGATTGTTGGGGCGTGGTCATTTCTTTGTTTTGGAACGAGTTCAAGTATACAGCGCAACGGAAACAGATATGTAACGGATGGTCACAATGTGCTGTCTCATGAGGCTTAATACTGGCAAAGGGTTGCGAGATGCGTTTTTTCCCCCCTGACTTTATCCATGTCTATTCCTTACCCTTCTCTTTTGCCCGTAAGTGTTAGTGTGGAGGCTAACAAGAGTCTTAGAACATGGGTCATCTAGCAGTTAAAGTAGGGATGTGAACATGCCTACTCCCTGAACCCAGATTCACCATCAGTCTTAAGTCTCTTCACCATACCGAGCGCCCTGATTGAGCATGTCCAGCATCAGGTTTCCGGTATAATGATATGATAAGTTGCTCAGTTTAGGAACTTATACATGCTCTATAATGTCACATTATCCTTGTTCTGAAAAATCTCGAAGTCGCCTGCGTGACCAATTGTCCACGCCCGTGTCTTTCGTAGCGTTTATCTGGGCCGACAGCTCCAAAGAGATTGGCCGCATGTCGGCGCATCTATAATTGCTCGTATCATCGTGACAAAGTAACGTCACCTTACATCCAATTACAGGCTTTGAATATTTTTCTTATACATCATGCTATCAAGGGGGTATCGATATTATTGCTCGCTCTAACCCTAACCATGTTGTCTTGTGTGTATATATGTAAGTAGATCATCTAACGTTAAGGGCATGGCAGCATGCAAATCAAAGTGCAGTCTTCTCTAGCTTCTTGGCCAGGGCATCAACTTCCTTGTCCTTGAGCTGCACAACAGGCTCCTCCTGAGCTTCCTCTGCCTCCTTGAACAACTTGTCTGCACGTTCCTCGGTAGTGACATCCTCTTCGTCCTCGTCTTCATCCTCCTCCTCCTCTTCGTCAGAACTCATCTCCTCAAGGTCGCTCAGGCTGTCAACACCCCACTCGTCCTCGTTGATGATGTCGCCGGCAACCTTCTCCTTTCGCTCGTCAAGCAGATCCTGCAGAGCGATGATAGACTCATCGTCTTCCGCGAACTTGTTTCCGTTTAGTTCGATTCGCCTGAGGGCAGGCAGAGCTTCTTTTGCAGCATCGGCCAGTTTCTTCACCCCTGGAGAGGTGATTTCATTGTACTGCAGACGTAAGATCTCTAGTTTCTTATTGGAGCCCTTGGAAAGAGCCTTGGCCAGCAGGACAGTACCCTTGGGTCTGAGCAGGGAGTCGCCGATACCGAGTTCTCGGATGATGTGCCAGTTGGGAACGACCCTGGCCAAGACCTTTCCCCCCACCAGAGTAAAGGTGTTGTCCTGGAGATCCAACACTTCAAGCTCCTTGGCGTGGGATAGACCCTCTTGGATGAGATGAGAAATTCCCTCTTGACGAATACCGTTTTGAACCATCTTGACTACCTTGACCTTGTTGTGAAGCTTGTAGGACTTTGCCCAAGCAGTCATGCTACCGTTCTCCAATCGGTTTCGGCCACAAATAACCGTCTCCAGATCGGGAACCTGCTTGCCTTCCTTGCGGGCAGCTTCCTTCTTCGCGTGGAGCTCCGACAGAGCATCGGCAACGAGGATGCCGGCGTGTGGGCCAAGTCCATTGTTGTTGAGGTATAGGTGCTGCAAGGGTACGTGGGCAGAGAGAAAGGCAACTAAAGGGGCTTGTGTGCTGAGTCCGAAGGCATTGTCGTTCAAGTTGACAGTGTGAAGGTTCGGGTGGTTAAGGACGGAAGTGAGGAGCGAAGACAGAGCTTCAGGGATTTCGGACAAGAGTCGGCCGGTGAAGATGTCGGCGAAGTTAGCGACCTGAATGCGGACGGGGATCAGACGTGCGTTAGCTCCACATCCTCTTGCTCATATATTCCACCGATGGGCAGGGACAAACCTTGAGGTTCTTCTTGGTGGCCAAAACTTCTCCCAGAAGCTTGCATGCTTCGACGCCCAAGGTGTTGCCAAGGAGCCTGACCTCCTCCACATCGTTCGCGCGGAGATCCTTGATATGGGCCTCGACATCGGCGGCGGTGTTGAGCTTGAGCCCCTTTCCCTCGAGGGTGAATAGCTTATTGGAGCTAGACATTGTGTGAATAATAAATATCGGATGGTATAATCCACAGCCAGCAACAAAGAAGAAAAAAAAAGAAGCAAATCGTGGGATGAATGCAAATCGAGGGCTGGGTGGTTGTTGTTGATGTTTTGACAATATTTAGCCTAGCAGCCTAGCAGCCTAGCCCTACTACTACAGTCGGTGGCCAACTTTCTGCGGTCACCCCACATTGATCCTCCCCACAACAGCGAACAGCGGTACACGCGTTTGCCATAGCAACTGTGCATAGGCAGGGAGATATAAACTTGGCAATAAATTAAGCGTCAATCATGAGAATTATTAGCAATGAAGTAGGAAATAGAGAGCATTGAATAAACGCAAAATGGTGCTGCTGAGCAATCTGAATCTAGCCGTTCCTGCAGCCTGTTTTGTGCGGTGACAGACAATGAGGGGCAGTTACTCTCTAACACAGATGTAAGACTTTGGTTACACTGCACGGAGTACATTCCAGGTTACAACATCCGACGACCCCTGCTCCTCCCCATGACTAATGAACATAGTTAAGCGCCTTCGTCATTCTACCAAGAACAGCCCAATATAATAGCAGTCTCTGTCTATAAAAGTTGGCACCACCAATGTTCCTCTGGTGGCATCTATCCAAGTGCCCCTCCTCCTCCGAAGATTCATAACACCACGACACGCCCGGCACAGTCGTGTATAGGAAAACTGGCCGAGATTTCTCACGATGGCGTGGCGGTTCTCCAAGGCCTTAATGAAGGTCTACGGGCCGTATCATGACCAAACGATCGGACCCCGGAGGCCGGCGTCGGTACCGGGACGGATTGGCTGCTTTTGGTCGACAAGAGGGTAGTACACGACTTCTTCCGTTTTTATAATATTTTTTTTAAAGCTTGCTCTACTCTTTTGATAGATGCCGGTGTAGCGCACCGCCTTGTCTCATGGTCACGATAGTAATCCGTCACGGACGTCACAACCTCCCCGTCGCCATATTGCGGGAGTATGTTGAGACACACGAGCCCGCCGTCGCAGACGTGCACGAGGACGAACCTGTTCTTGTCGACATAGCCCTGTGATACGACGAAAGTCAGGTCCTGTAACGGCTTCCCCGTTCTTCATCACTGGGCCCTCGAGTTGTCGTAGGTTAGGCTCGGACTATTATTTTCCAAGCCCTAACAACCAAAGAATGACATCTTTACTGAGCCGTGGAAGATCCGATGACACATAGACAGAAGTGCACATTGATACAAAAAGCGAAAAGGTAAATTCGTAAGTCAGAGAGTAAAGTTGTGAAGTATAGTATATTCTTGTCGATAAGCGCTACCATTTTCTGCCCTGAGTCCTTATCGACGTTACTTTGCTTGAATGTCTGAATCGAGTATTTTTACTCCGTAGCCGAGGAAGGAATCCCTTGGAGGTGTAGTGGCTGCCCTGTTATTGCTCATGCTACCTCATCTGTTGACTTCGCGAGAATTATGAGGCATTCCATTGAGGTTTCTATTCAGTCGAGGAATTCCTGCTGTTGTTGACGTTAATTCTTACCAAAGGAGTAATTAACGACTCCATACTCCGTGCTCGTGCTTCTCCCCACCTAAAAAGCTGCGGGCCTACGGAGTAGTTACTTCTGCTACAAATGTTGTGGCTAGGCTGAGCTGCACGTGACTCGAACCAATCAGCGTCGGCCCATTTCGGAACGCTGGATTTTCTCAATGGGTATGACCTCTCCTGCTGAGCCCTTTCGAACCTCCGACCTCGAGATCGATTCGACCATCGTCGCCACACCTTCACAACGGCTTCTTCCACGGCTACGGTATAGCTTGTCAATTATGTTGGCAAGGTCTTGCTTGCGCTCGACGCGCAACCTCAATGGGCTCCGAAATGGTGTGAGCAATGTCTCCAAGGTATGTATGATGGCCTCACAATTCCGGCACGAATCGCCCTCCCGTGTTCGTGTTGCCGAGGGATATCCGCCAACACCCACGACAACGACCTGGAACTATATCAATCGAATTGTATATTCATCAATTGTCTGGGACATCGATGCTGATTGTATTTTTGTCGTATAGCGCGCTGCCTCCACGAGCTCGGGTGCTGCCGGGGAAGCTTCCCCTGCACGATTGAACTTCGCTGCCATCGCCTCGACCACTGTTGCTGCCGGCTCCATGGCCTGGTACTACCACCTTTATGGACCTGTGGCTTTTGCTGCTAGCCCTGCCGATGAAGGGTATGTTTTGAACTTGACTATCCCGTTCCGCTCGTCGGCAGCATCCTTGGTCGCCTATCCACCTGCGGCATAAAATTGTCTTTGTCGTTCTCGGCTATGGGTTCAAATCGATGGTTCATTCACTAATTCGTATCATCAGTCTGCATGCTACTGCTTACCCTTGGGTCCACAACCAGTGGCTCAAGACTTTTGACCACCAGGCGTAAGTCATTGCCATTCTTCGGCATAGCTGTTTTGCACATGCCTATCCAAAACACTCTCGTATTGACAATATTTGTACAGTCTCCGCCGTGGTTTCCAGGTCTACAGGGAAGTTTGCGCTTCCTGCCACTCCCTGAGCCGAATTCCTTACCGAACACTTGTTGGCGCTGTTTTGACTGTCGATGAGGCCAAGGCTCTCGCCGAGGAGAACGAGTACCCTGGTGATCCCGATGAGCAAGGCGAGATCCAAATGCGACCCGGAAAGCTGGCTGATTATATCCCCGACCCTTACAAGAACGAAGAGGCTGCCCGATTCGCCAACAACGGTGCTCTTCCTCCGGATCTGAGCTTGATTGTTAAAGGTCGTCACGGTGGCTGCGACTACATCTTCAGCTTGCTGACCGGTTACCCCGAAGAGCCACCTGCTGGTGCCCAGGTTGCTCCTGGCATGAACTTCAACCCCTACTTCCCTGGTACCGGCATTGGTATGGCTCGTGTCCTCTACGACGGACTCGTCGAGTACGAGGACGAGACCCCTGCGTCCACCTCCCAGATGGCCAAGGATGTTGTTGAGTTCCTCAACTGGGCCGCCGAGCCTGAGATGGATGATCGCAAGAAGATGGGCTTGAAGGTTCTTATTGTTACATCGGCTCTTTGGGCCGTCAGTGTCTGGGTTAAGCGATACAAGTGGGCATGGCTGAAGTCGAGAAAGCTGTCCTACGACCCCCCCGCAGACTCTAAGATTCGCCGCTAAGCAGCGATTTGGTTGTGCATCATGTGTATACTAGTCTCCCCCCATTAGAGAAGCTCCTTTGTTGGCGGAGGCGGGTAGAACGGAGAGACGGTGGTTTAAAATGAAGGAAGGTGGACTGTAGAGTGTAAATCAGAGGAACCAATTTCAATACCTTTACTTTTGTCGTAGCTACAGACCTGCTCTTCTACGGTTAATGAGATGCGCTGTTAATTACTCAAAATCCGAAGGAATTGCGAATAGCTATAAAGTGCCAAGTATTATCTGTGTAGGGGACCTTGACTCGAGTTTTGAGTTGCGCTGTCATGTCGGGCAACCCATGACCGCGTTGCCGATTACATGTGAGGCCGCTGCAGAGGTCCAATGGGTGGGTTACGAAGCGCTGTGGACGACTCGCAGCTGAAAACCGCAGGGACATTGGCCAGCACCTTTGACAGTTAGCGCCGGACCGAAACGCTTGCGACCGGGTCCCGCAAAATTTATTCTTACCAGCTCGTCCCTCCGTACGGAGTACTCCGTAGTTAGTTACTACCTGCCTGTTTGTGAGTACAGGGTGCTTGGCTTGGCGGCGAACCCCAACCGCTCGAAGCCTAACCTAACATTCCCAACTCCATTGATCCTTTAACTTCCCAATTGCTACCTTTATTATTCTACTGTTTGCGATGTTGAAAGCATAGAAGCTTTCTGTTCAGCCTCAATAGTTCCGTCAGTCAGGTACAGGCAAGCGTTTCATCACAAAGTCAAACGTGATTTCCAAACGCCAACCGCCCCTTGCCGTTGTTGGGCAGGCGTGATCATGCCGTATGTTGTCGGCGGCGACGACATTCGCCCAACACGGAAGCGATCATGGGATGATGGCGACCGCGACAGCTTCTACAGGCTTTACAATTCAGACAAAGAAAAGCAAAACTTTTACATCCTAGATGCTGCACAAGATTTTCCCGCCACTCGGAAGGTTTTGCCGCTATCTTCGAAACGAGCCCGCATCACCTCAGACGACGACGGTGACGCCCATTCGCCCGGCCGCGACGCCATCATACCTGCACATCGACGTCGATTTTCACCACAGAGAGTGCTTCAGGACCAACCAAAAGTCGGAAACAAAGCACCGCTGAGGCCTGCCGCGGCCTTGTTGATTCCTTGCTACATTTGTCATAGACGACCTACGAAGAAGTCGGATCTGGACTCGTTCGCAGAGTGTCAGGGCTGTGGGGAGAGAGCATGCTATGTGTGCATTAGGCAATGTCATGGATGGAATGCCGATGACGGCATGTCCGTGATTTCGGAGCAAGAGGTGCTGTCGCGGTCATTTCATATGGACGACGCGGACGATGTATCTGCCCATCAGGATATCCACGACCGGAATGACCAGGAGCAACAAATTTGCAGGGAAGAGCCACATAATCCATGTGAAAACGAAGAAGGAAAGAGGGGGAAATGGTGGGCTGCGTCTGGACATAGATCTGTAGTATGCAGCAGGTGTTGCGTCGAGCGAGGTCGCGAGGGAGAGGTGGTTTGCTTGGGGTGTTTGTCTGCCATGCCGGGCGCGTGATGGGGCAACAGAGAGCACTCTAATGACTGACGGCTATACATATCGTGTGCGCCTGCCTCCTGAGAACAGACTCTGTATATACACACTTTTTTCTCCTGTTGGATGCTGGACGTGCCCTTGTTTTTATTCTCAGTGTAAAATAGTTTTGTTTTCTTTGGAACCCTTCGCTGGTGAATGTCTTGGGTAACACGGATAGCAAAAAGCCTTCATTAAATGACGTATATGAGCATGAATGCGCATTCACAGAGTTGATGCACGTTGACAGCTTGTCCTGAACTAGATGCTGACCCCCCCTTCCCCCGATGTTTTCATTCTAGTATCTTTATGTAACTCGGAACCTGTTGCTCAGTATTTTATACTCTCTCTATGCACTGTCACTACTGCTAATGCAGCCGCCATGAGCATTTGTGAGCAACAAATAGGCCTTCTCAGCAGCGCTAACCTGAAAGTTGCAAGGTAAGAAGCATTGAGGATGAATCTATATAAGCGTCTCTGAGCCACATTTCCCTCCTTCTTTCCTTCCTACATAAAGTGCGAGAGATAGCTGCTGCTGTGAGATGAGTCCTGCTGCTGCTCTATCATGCGCTATATACATGACTATGTCAACTTGATTCCGTTGGAAGAGCATCGCGCTTGTCGATATACTCCCTCCCGGCCCGTGGCTAATTGATAAGAGAGCGTATCTTCGTAATCTTATATCCAGACTGCGATTAAAAGAAAAATTGATCTTGACTTCAAACGTCTTTGACCGGTTCCACCAACAAAAAAGTCAAGTGCACACCTTTGCCGTCAGACCCAGTGCGAAGTAAGAATCATAGTCTGATGTCGGCAACGCTGACTTCTATTATGTCTGCTATAGTAACCCACGCTTGAGGCTTCTATGAAGCTCAACCATCCCAAGTTCTCCCATACTCATACAACAAAGTTTCAAGTACCAAAAAAAAAAAAGGCGAAGTGCCACTCTAGTTATATTGCATGTAGGTGGCTGTCGAGTTAAACTTCAGATTACCCTTGATGACCTTGTCCACTGCACTCAAGAAGTCCTTCTCCGACGCCACCTTTCTTCTTGCTCGAATAGCAAACATGCCTGCCTCTGTGCACACACTCCTCAGTTCTGCACCGGTAGCGTTAGGGCATAGACGAGAAATGAGTTCCCATCGGATATCTCGCTCAACCGACATACTCTTGGCATGGATACGAAGAATGTTGGCTCGGCCTTCCAGATCAGGTAGCGAGAATTCGATCTTTCGGTCAATACGACCCGGTCGCATCAGCGCCGGATCAAGAGTTGACGGTCTATTGGTGGCGAACATGACCTTAATGTTTCCACGAGCATCAAAACCATCTAGCTGTGTAATCAGCTCTAACATGGTTCTTTGAACTTCATTGTCACCACCGGCGCCATCATCAAATCGAGCACCTCCAACAGCATCAATTTCGTCAAAGAAAATGATGCAAGCCTTCTTTGTTCGCGCCATCTCGAAGAGCTCACGAACCATTCGTGCACCTTCACCAACGTACTTCTGGACCAATTCACTACCAATGACTCGGATGAAAGTGGCGTCTGTTCTGTTGGCTACGGCACGGGCACACAACGTTTTGCCGGTACCAGGGGGGCCGTAAAGTAAGGCTCCTTTGGGAGGATCGATACCTAGGTTGACGAAACGTTCTGGAGACAGCAACGGCATTTCGACAACTTCCCGCAACTTCTCAACTTGTTCCTTGCAACCTCCTACGTCGCCGTATGTGACATCGGGCTTCTCTTCGACTGTCATCATGGTAACGCTGGCATCAATTTTCGGGGGTAACGGAAGCATGATTTGGTACTTGTTACGGTCGACACCAACGCGCATTCCCTCTTCGATATCCGTCGGACTCACGCGATCTCCCAGCTGAACGACGAACTTGGCAATCTGTTTAACGTTGATAACGTACTTCTTCTTTGACTCGTCGCCTTTCTCATCCTCGATAATCTTGGTACATCTCGCGACCTGGAAAGGTTGTTCTTCTCCCATTCGTTGGCGATCGGCGGCAACGTCCCACAGATGCGGAGGTGCGAGACCAGTATCGGATTCCTATGCAATGTTAGATCCAGAGTCACCGGTTAGGCACCGCACCAATGCATACTTTGACGCCAATCTTCTCATCTACACTTTGTTGTTTCTCCTTGATTTGTTTCTCCAACTTCTTGATTGCTGCACCGTAAGGCGCCGCACCGTAGGTTTTCAGAACTTGGATATCCCTTTGAATGAGTTAGCTGGGTAATCTTCAATGCACCTTAGCATTGGACTATTCATACTCGTCTGTGAGAGGAGTGATCTTTTTCTCTTCTACCTCATCGTCGGCAAACTCTTTTTGGTACTTCTCCCAATTTTGACCGGTCGCAGAGGGCTGGCCATAGTTAGCGGCTGGATGCTGTTGGGAAAGGCTTGGAAGCTTACCATGATGGAATCCGCCTACTGGCGCGAGTGCTACCGACGGAACTGAATGATTGAGAGGTTTTAAATGATCCAAATAGAGTACTTGAAACCCTTCAAAAAAAGAAAAGGGTTGTGCAGCTGACTCTGTCGGTAGGTGAGAGCTGGATAGACGGCAAGGCTGCGAGTGTTGGACTATGTGGTCGTTCGGCGATGGCGATGGCAATGGTGAAGGCAACGACTGGAAGCATTCCGTAATCAGAGTAGGTTGCCTTGAGCTTCGTGCACGGGCCCATGTGGACGCTAAACCACCTTGGGGTTGACACGGGTGCTCGCCAACTGGCACGCCTGTGACAAGTCGGAGCATGGATAATCTGTGACCCGACGCCAAAATTTCTGGAGACCGCTCATGGCGGAGTAGGGCAGGAAGGTGGGATATCTGAACCAGGCTGCCAGCGTTTCTGCAACAACTTGCTGTCAACAACGAAACCGACGGTCCACGGGCAGTTCAAATTCGTCGCCATCATGTCAGCATCTGCGGTTTCAGCTGGGCAGTCCCAGAATGCCACTTTCCGGGTATGGCGAGCTTACGCTGATCTCCAAGCTGTGCATCTTCACCCCGCTAACAAGCTCCCAGGACAAGGAGAAGCCTATGGCTGTGCGATCGTCCAACATCGTCGCCGCTAGAGGTACGAAATAAATACCTGCAACGCCAATATTGCGAGTCTGCTAACCATTTGTTAGCTGTTGCCGATGCTATACGCACGTCACTAGGTCCTCGAGGCATGGACAAGATGATTCGAAGTGGAAAAGGAGAGACGATCATTACGAACGATGGGCATACCATGTTGAAGAGCATGTCAGTCATGCATCCTACTGCTAAGATGTTGGTGAACCTTGCTGGCGCTCAAGATGTTGAAGCTGGTGATGGCACAACCTCTGTTGTAGTCATTTGCGGTAGCTTGCTTGGTGCTGCAGACCGACTTCTGTCTAAGGGCATCCACCCCTCCGTCATCTCAGAGTCTTTCCAACGGGCATCTGCCGCGGCCGTTGAAGTTTTGCACGACATGTCCCAGCCTATCACCCTCAGCGATACCTCAGCTCTTCTGCAAGCCGCCAACACCTCCTTGTCATCTAAGATTGTTTCACAATACTCAAACCTGCTCGGCCCCATGGCTGTCAGCGCTGTAACCAAGATTATCGATGTCAAGACAGCCGACAATGTGGATCTGCGAAATATTCGAATTGTCAAGAAGGTTGGGGGTACAATCGAGGACAGCGAACTTGTTCCCGGCCTCGTTCTACACCAACCAGTCCTGAAGAATGCTGGTGGTCCTGTGCGTATGGAAAAGGCACGCATTGGCTTGATTCAGTTCCAGCTTAGCCCGCCCAAGCCTGATGTAAGATTGATGTGTATATTCCCATGCAAAAATCACATAGAGCCATGTACTGAAATTTTTTTTAGATGGAGAACACGATTCAGGTCAACGACTACAGACAAATGGACAAGATTGTGAAAGAAGAGCGTCTATATCTGCTGAACCTGGCTAAGAAGATCAAGAAGGCCAAGTGCAATGTTCTTCTTATTCAGAAGTCAATCCTCCGTGATGCGGTCAATGATCTCTCTCTGCATTTCCTAGCCAAGCTGGGAATCCTCGCCATCAAGGACATTGAACGCGACGAAGTAGAGTTCATTTGCAAATCAACAGGCTGCAAGCCCGTTGCAGACATTGACTCCTTCACCGAAGACAAGCTTGGCTATGCTGAGCTGGTAGAGGAATCTGAGTCTGCAGGCTCGCGAATGGTCAAGGTCACCGGTGCCAAAGCCACTGGGAAAACCGTGTCCATCGTTGCCAGGGGCGCCAACTCGCTGATTCTGGAAGAGGCTGAGCGAAGTTTGCACGACGCCCTGTGCGTTATGCGCTGTCTGGTCAAGAAGAAGGCTCTCATCGCTGGTGGTGGCGCTGCTGAGATAGAGATTGCGGCGCAGCTGTCTAAACAGGCTCGCAGCCTGACAGGTACCGAGGCTATCTGCTGGAAGTCGTTCGCAGACGCCATGGAAGTGGTTCCTACTACACTGGCAGAGAATGCCGGATTGAACAGCATCAAGGTTGTCACCGACCTGAGACACAGACATGAGATGGGAGAGAAGAATGCCGGAGTCAGCATCAAGTCTGGCGGTGTAAACACCAATATTTCCAAGGAGAATGTGTTGCAGCCGCTGTTGGTGAGCACGAGCGCCATCGAATTGGCTGCCGAGACGGTGAAGATGATTCTAAGAATAGACGACATTGCCCTGACGCGATAGAATACAAGCCTTCAGCAGGTTGATGTATCATAATATCTACCAAAAATGGAATAGAACAAAAATGGAGCTGTTGTGATACCAAATGTTTTGATTACTCGCCGATGGAAACGTTATCAAAGTGAATATGTTTGTGACGTAGCTTTCTCGGCTTCGGAAGTAACGAGCCCTTTGTCGTGCCTTCCCGGAAAAGTGCTGCCAGCTGTCGAGGCACCATCCGCACACGAAGCATGGGATTGTAGGTAATTATACGCAATCCACATCAATTCAATTTTGAAAATACAGAATACATATGATTTCACTATCAACGTTAATCTATTCCCTCTAAAGTCGAACCAGCTACTTCCCTCTGATATTACGGATCGCATACTAAACAGGCCATTGCCATCCATGGGTCGACGAAATACGCGCAATCAGTCCGGGAATGACTCCGATCCCGACATTATAGCAATGCAGGCACCGCAGCGCATCTACGAGGTAAATGAACCAAGACTGTTGGGAGCCAGCTAAATACCTCTGGACTGATTGGTCTCCTTTGCAGCTCAAGAAGCAGCGCGACGAGCGAGCGAAAGCTATTGTCATCCAGGCAGAGAAGGAACTTGCATCTGTGAGGAAGCAGGCTATCGCCTATAAAGAAGAACGACGGCAGAAAAGGTTAGCTAGCTAATCGAGAACCTGTCGCACCTGTCGGGGCTGCTAAGAATTTCGCTAGTGCTTTGAAACGGGCACAGCGTCTGAAGAAACTCATGGGCCTTGTCGAGAAAAGAGAGCGGGCTGAGACTAGGATGCTGGAAATCGTGGCTGATATGCATTCGCACATGCAGCAAGTCGAGGAGATGATGTTGGCTGGATACAAAGGGCGGCAGAAGGAGGCTCAGCAGTCGCTGAACGCACTGAGTGACAAGCTGCACCAAGCTAAGGAATGATAGGGTCTGAGCTGATGCTGTTGTGCTGTGTGATTGATTTTGCGTGATCCCATTTTTTACATGTTGCCAGCTCAAGACCATTCTAACAGCCGCGATCTGTTGCGCTCGGAGTCATAGACAGATTATGTAGACCGAAAAGTAACATTGTCAAAAGAGGAGGGTATCCAGTGCCTTGTATTTTCCGAGACCGTCTAATGCAACAAATAGTATACACGATGTTGTACAATCGAAGTCAAAACACATTATATTCCGTCAGTATTACACGTTGTATCCAAAGCCGGCCATGCAGCTCTTGTACTGCGCGACGAAGGACTTGCAGTCGGCTGCTGGGTCGGACGCTTTCGAGAAGAGCATGCACTCGTCTCGCTTGGATTTTTCCTCCTTGCACACGCAACACGGCTATTCAGGACATGTTAGTTCGATTCGGTTTCCGATCCCATCGCAATTTGGTATCGTTGTTCGGACGAAAGATGGTCGTATTGCTAACCTTGGGCTTCGTAGCATTGTCGGATGTTACGGCAGGAACGGCTTGCGCCGAGTTTGGTGCTGCGATCGAGGCTGTTAGTATAGTCGGCATGAAATGAGAGTCTGGAATTGACATACGAAAAGTAGCAGTTTTGGCGTCCATGGTGCTGTTCCCTATTGATGTGCTGGGCTACAATGAAGGACGAGAGAAAGCTTCAACGGTTATGGATTTTCAGGGCAGGCGATGGATGGAATCCGACCAGCTTGCCAGCGACCATACGGAGCAGTGAATTTCTAAGCCGATAATGGCCAATCATGTCGCTGGACATTGCACAGGTTTTTGTCGGTCATGTCGGTCAGTGGCACACGGACTGTAGCTCAATACAGCAACTGGACAGTGAATGCGGCGTATCTGGTTGGTCAAGCAGCAGTGGGGCCAATGCTTTTGTGACTCCACGAACTTTTTGGGTGGTGGGGTTCCCGGGGGCTTTTGGAGGATGCTTCGTCAGAGTTGCCCAAACCAATAGTTATAATAAGTGATGGAAGGGAATTATCTTCGGAGCTACTCGGCCTTCAAATATATAGAGGTTTCGTGGGGTGTACTTATGTGCTCTGAAGAGAAACAGGCAGAGAGATTTGAGCTATGAGTGTAAAGAGATGTGCTCATGGATACAGTTTAACGTACAATACACTTTCCAAACGTATCCAGGAAAAGACGGGACAGCCAGAGCAGGAACGCAGCAATGTAACTAGGCAATGAAATATTTATATCCTCCTAGTAACTACTGGTTTGATGTAGCCTTGCAAACTTTAAGTCTCGGCTCAGCAACGTCCCCGGCGCAGCAAATTCCATCAAATGGCCCATTTCGAGTAGCGCAACTTTGTCGTATCGAGTGATATGTGTAAGACGGTGCAGTCTTTAAATATCGTATCAATGATGTCTTGCATGGTTTTCTCCGCCTCGCTATCTGTGCTACTCATATGTCAGTCTCTACGTTCCAATAAATTCTGCCTGGTCCTTTAGGTGGCTTACCTGCAAGTAGCCTCATTAAGAACTAATACTTTACATTTTCTAACCATAGCCCGTGAGAGACATAACAGCTGTTTCGGGCCCGCTGAGCACGCTGCTGTATCTATCTCTTTACTTAAGCCGCCTTGCTCTAATATGGTTGTCCAGAGCCCAACGCGCTCAAGGGCTTAAATGATGTGCTCGTCCGAAACCTTTCCAAAAGGATCCAATGTTGAAACAGATCGTGCCTGGCAGAAGGAGCGGGTCCTGAGGCACCATGTTTAGATGCGAGCGAATGTCATTACACGACAAGGTGGAAATATCAACACCGTCGACAGTGATCTGACCTCCACGCGTCTGAGTCGTCTGAAGAAGTGCCAGTATTGTAGACTACGTTTTATTTTAGCTCTCTTTTTTTGTCTTCTCCTTTTGCTATGAGTGAGCACATGGGTGTCAAACTTACCGTCTTGCGACAACCGAAGCGTCCAATCAGGGCGACGTGTTCTGATAGCCGAATCAAAAATGAAATGCCGTCAATCACAGGCTTCGCGCTGAGAGATTAAGCAGCGACTACAATCTTTAAATTCAACGTTGCCTTGTGTCAGCCAGTCCTGTGCCACCTGGGCCTTGGAGCTGCCTGTTTCTTCCGATTCAGTGTCGGCGCCAAAACTCTTAACGCGCGCTACAGCACCAATACTGGACTCCATCATCGTCCAAGTCTTGATCATCTTCGTAAGAATAGAGTTGAATATCATAATCATGACTAGCGAGACTCCAGCGTTACCGGCGCTGAACTTCTCCTTCCGGGTTACAATAACAGCTACTAGCACAGCTGCAATAACTGTGATAAGCATGCCCAGCACGAACCCCAGCCAATTTTGAATGCAATGCTGTAAATAGGCTGGCCGTTGTGATTGATCAATAAACTCGTAATTGCGTTTCTGATACTGCGGCTGCCAGCCGAGGGTGCGAATTGTGGCTGCGCCAGTGACGGGCTCGATAAAGTGTGTGTATAAACGGAGCTTTGGCTTCGATTTCGAGGAGACGGACCTGTCGGGACGTTTCTAGGTAGAAAGACTGTAACAAATAAAGAAATGCGACGAATAATGGCGCCATTATAGCCAGATACTGAAAGAAAACGACGAGAATGAATGTTTTGGCTAAAGCGGGAAGGGCGGCTAGACTGTTATTAGTTATTGGGGATGATTCGAGATCCCAAAAAAACAAACAAACGCAAACAAACATGTCGCTCACTTGAAATGTAGTTTATCATGACGAGAGGCAGATTCATTTCGATAAGTTCCATATCTTGGCTATTCAATAAATGATGGTCAGCAACTACTTCTTTCAAATGTGAGGGAGGGTGTCGTATACAGTTAGTCGCCCGACTTATACGACCCGGCTGTCTGCTTTCACCCACAAGCACCTATGTAGAAGATGTGAGAAGAAATGTCAAGACTTACCTGAACCTATTAGTCAAAGTTGCGGTATTCATATTGGTAAAGAAATTGTAGTGGTGCGCTGTTATCTAAGCAGTACAATAATGATGAATGACACCATTAAAACCCGTACCTCATAGTGCTTATGAGCAGATCATAATGCAAACTCAGGGTAGAATTGGTGATTATGTTAACGATGCCGAACCTAGGAGTTGTCCGTAGTGCCAGACACGGCGGTATGAGTGAAACTCACCAGCATGAAATAGCGATAGCGAGAACTCCGAGGATACTAAAGAAGGCAGACAGGCCAATATACATGCCCAAATCCTTGTGAATCTTGATTTCATTGGCTGCTGACCACCATTGGAGCCAGACCGCTGTTATTTAAGTACATTAGTCACTACATCAGTTGAAGGAATACTTCATGCACCTACTTTGGAAACTCGGTACAGAAAATCCAAACTGCCATGCTAATAAAGAATACAGTTATAGTTGTGAAGCCTGAACTAGCAAAGTAAAAATTGTAAACCGACCAGTCACTGTTCTTACGCAGGAGATCGGGCGTGTTGTCAGCTTCATCTGCAGTGCAGGGCACCACCGACGTGCTCGAATCTGCAGGTATACTTTCTATATGAGGGATTTCAGTATCCTTGACAGTATGTGTGGTAGAACCTTAGTTTCGTAAACATTGGCCAAGCTTTGCACAACATCCTTTAGAAGCTGGCAGCGCTTGCAGGCTCCCATTCAAAGCTATCCTGCCGTCCTCAAGAACAACAATTGAATCGGCGAAACTCGCCAGTTTATCTGTATTTAATTCATACTAAGAACCCCCAGGGTTCCGAGGAAGAAATAACTACGAATTTGGGTTACCACAATGCCTGTTATTCCCAGTTTGCGTAACAGGCCTTCATTCCCTAGGGTTTGCCGCGAGATATGGTCTGCAGTATGAGCATCCATGCCGCTAAAGATGTCGTCCAGGACAAAAACATCCTTATGCGAATCAACGGCACACGTGAGAGCCTTGCCGAATAGAAAGATCTGAGCCAATGTACTCCAAACATTCCTTTCAATGTTTACTTGCAATTCTCTGTTTCTGTCCGCCGCTAAGATTAGAACCCTAGCTGCTAACGACAGTTTGATCACCCCGCCCCAAAGCCCCCAGGTCAGGATCCAGTCCACACGTTAAATGACCGTGTTCTACCATCTCAAGTCGTATTGTAATATACCGATAAAGTTACTTCGGATCGAGCCACGGTCGCCCGGCGCAATAAGCGATAGGAGCAGTACACTTCGGCGCAAGACCAAGACTGCGACTTGTTTCACCCAGTATGCTTTCCAGCAACATGCTCTTACCACTACCAACGGCTCCGAAACAGATAGTGATGCTGCCTCTTGGCATCTTTAAGCCGACGTCCTTCAGAAAGGATGTCTGTGATTTTACCCATGTAAAACTGTTATTTTGTAGTACGATTATGTTATCTGGGCCGCTTTGGTTCCGAAATGACATCGCCTGTGCGAGGGGTTGGAGACTGATAAATGATTCGGCATAATTGCTAGGTTGGCCAGATCCCTCATGCTTGGTGGTATCATCAGCGTGGTTGCAGTACCCCCGAATTTGGTCGAAGCTAGCGACGCATTGCAGTAAATGCGGCATAACTTGGATAAGCCGAATTACTGGAATGATGAGAAGATTGACCAGGGCAATGGAGGTAAATGCCTGAGCGGTCAGAAGTGGCCCGTTCTTCCAACAGAGCGCGATGATCACATTAACACCAAAGGTAGCCAGCGGTGATATGCTTTGCGGACACTCCGCTATGGAGACTTGGTAAAGGCAGATATGATGCGGGACAACGGAGTATCATCTTACATAGTAGGACATTTCATACAAGCAACTTGCGGTAGGCCTCGGACGTTTTTATTTCAAATTGTCGCATATGTTGCATGACGTTAAATGTCAAAGTGGAGAGTCCCAACATTTTCACCCCTTTCATGTCGTCAAGTATGCTGCATATGATCCGAAGCCGCTCTTGGACCTTCTCGATCCTGGCGGGCCACCTGCGCTTTCTCAGCGGAATCAGAAACTGGAACATTGATACCAATCGACACTAGATATATTTATCAGTCAGCATCCAAGTAGTATACACACCGAGAATGACAACTGCTGGTGCTAGACAAGCCAAGAAAACCTGTCGTTTTAATAGCCAGATGGCGATGCCTATCTCAAGAACAGAGGCCCATATTTCGTGGATCTGTAGGAAGTTGAGAACAATGCGCTGAACAATCTGTGCCCATTACGGCCATGGCGGTGGTTCCCCGAGATCAACCGTCCCTGCCTTGACTGTTTCCTGGTAAATAGGTCCAATAAGTCCGCCTTTACCTGCGTCACGTACAACCATCGAAAAGCGGTTGAAGTGGGTTGAGTGAGCGCTGCAGTCGGACTAAATAAGTGTAGTTACGGAGGTACCTTTGTGTGGAGCCAACAAGCGCAAGTACCAGCCCGTGCCAGCTACCTCACTCCACACGAAGAAGGTAGATGCTGTATTGAGATTCACGGTATTGGTAGTTGGTTGAACCTTCGGGAACTCTGAAGTCTTTGCTTATCGTGCCAGGTGTTTCACAACCTGCGCGGATGCTGCAATGATAACGGATTACTAAAGAGTGGTATGTATGGCTCGGGTCAGGCCCGTCTTCTCAGTGGACGGGCAGAGGCGACACATATCAAATGCGTTGTATTGCTCCCTACTACTTCGCACACAGCCTGGGCCAAGTCTTCAAATATCGGCGACTGTGACAGTGACGAGACGGACTCGGTTCCGGCCGGATGAAGTAGTGGTACATTGGTCGCGCAGTACCCGTCCCGCTCTACAGTGGTCCTCAGTACTCCCAGCGTGGTGCGGCGAGGGTTCGTACGACTTCGGGTACGGGGCATCAAGCCCGTGGCCGAAGCTCCGAACTCAAACATTGGCTCCCACCACACCACACCACACCACATGTCTCGAATTCCGGCAATAGAGCAATAGAGCCACGCGGCATCCGCCGGTCGGATATGCGATGTGGCGTCAGCAGCCTGAAGCATCATCAACAGTGACTCAGTCCCCAGCATGCCCGTCTGCCCGTCTGCCCGTCTGTCTGCCCGCCACCAGCACACCAACTTGCGGCAGTCTGGAATTGACTACTGACGTGGCTGCCAAACGCCAGCTGCGGTAGCGTATGCTAAGTGGCGAGCATTTTTCGTTCAACAGACTTGTTACTGTATGCGCCACGACAATGAGAGTCACACCACTTAGTACGCTATACCGCAGATCTGGTTTTTCTAAAAAAGTTTACTCGTTCGACTTGCAGTATCTGCGGCAATAAACGCAAGGATAATCGGGGGTCGGCTGCTACCCGACTCCCGACCTAAACACCAGTAGCTTCATGGCCGCGAATCCAGACTGTGGGACGCGCGGCGATAACTTGCCTGCTTGTGACACCCACCAATTAAGCCGTCACAGCTCTTTAGACATCTGGAGCATCCTACGCTCGGTTCATCATGGCCAAAAAGTTGTATGTAAAGTATTGCAGGCTGCATACGTTACGCCAGCCTCATGACTAGACTGCGTCGAACAGGAGGGTACGCGTACCGACTGGCCTGCCTGTGAGTGTGAAACTGGGGAGGTTGACTGACGGGTGGCGACTCGTCAGGTATATAACTGACTGCTTGTGCCGTCTGGAATATGCCATGTTTCTCGATCCTTTTGTTTCAGAGAACCAGTCTCTTCTAACTGACACCCCTTTACCTTTCATCCCCATCACATACAAAAACTTACAAAGTACCCAACATGTCATCTCAAGATCAGCAACATCAACCACCCATCCCTTCAGGTCCTTGGGACTTCCTCGCGGCCTTTGGAGGTCAAAACAACAGCCCTGGTCAAGGTGTTGACCATCACAACCCACCCTCCTTCCCGTTCTCGGGTGCCTTTCCCTTTGGAGGGCCCATGGGTCATCAGCCTCCTCATTCACGTCACCCTCCGCCTCCGTTCAATCATCATGGCCCTCATGGTATACCACATCATCGTGGTCCTCCCCCAGGACCAGGAGTAGGACCCAGTCCTTGGGGTGAAAGCTTTGACTGGAGTGACTGGTATAACCATGATCATGACCATGACGAACACGGCCACGGAGGTGGACGAGAGAGGCGTCGGGAGCGTCGGGAATGTCGTCGCCGTAACCACCAACACCGTCATTTTGATGACGGCACTGACGAAGACAGCAACCAATCCGGTGGCGGCAAAGATGCCGGGAACGAGAATGGGAACGAGGAGAAGGAACAGGAAAAGGGAGCATCTCCCGACACCGTGGATGCTGACATGCCCGACCCCGACGAAGTTGCCCTCGAAGACGGAGAATACCCTCCCCCTCCGTACGGACGTGACTTTGGTGGCCGTCGTGGCCGTGGTCGCTTCGGCCGAGGTGGCGGTGGATGGCATCGTGGTCGCGGCATGCATCACGGAGGACGCCACTACCCTCGCGGAGGTGGTGGCAGTGGATTCGACTTCGGCGCCATCATGCGAGGATTCATGAACCATCCATTCTTCCAGAATATGCGTGACCAGGCAGAACGCTACCGATCTGGCGGCAACAACAGTAACAACAACAACAACAACCAATCCGACGGTGCAGAATCCTTTGCACCTCCCGTTGATATTTTCAACACCGAGCGGGCATTTGTGGTGCACGTCGCTCTTCCCGGCGCCAAGAAGGAAGACGTCGGCGTGGACTGGAATCCGGACAACAACACCCTCAGCATCTCCGGCGTGGTCCACCGCCCCGGGGACGAAGACTTCATCCAGGGGCTGGTGTCTAGCGAGAGAAGGGTCGGCCTGTTTGAGCGCAACATCACGCTCCCTCCTCCAGGGGTGGCCTCTTCTGAAAAGGAAGACGTCGATGGCTTCTCCATCACAGCCAAGATGGAGGATGGCGTGCTGGTCGTGACAGTACCCAAGATGGAGAAGGAGTGGACTGAGATCAGAAAGGTGGACATCCAGTGAGTCGGCAGTTTTGCCTGCCACCTGGTAACGCCGCCAGTGTTAGATGTTCTCGAATATCAGATCGGATAGGAATCAAATCACGAGTTTTGCGTTGGTATAAACACCGGTAGATAGCATTTATTTAAACCCCCTGCCAAACCCCCCCCCCCATCAAAACTAGAAAATTAAATAAAAAATTTATTTGTCTCGAAGACCAAGACGACCTATATCGTGACCATTTGAAAGTACATTCATCAATGGCAAGAGCAATAAATTACATGCTCTTAAGATATGGCCTACCGTCATGCCCTCCCCTCCCAGAACATTCGACCTCCTACCACTGCTCTGCCTCTGCCTTGTTCTGCTCTGCTTACTTGTGCTCCATCCATACCCAGCTCGGCGCGTCCGTCGTCCTCCACAAAGTAGTTAGTAGTTCTCCCAAGTAAGCAAGTCCCGATTCCCGCAACCAAGCTACTAGCCCATGTCAGCCAACAACATATATATCCCCCATACCCAACCGATGTACCTTCCGCCCGCTCACCTCGCCCCCACGTGAGAAGGGCCAGTACAGCTCGCACATATAAGTCATTCTTGTTAAGTGCCGGACCGTCCTTCCTCCTTTCCTTCTATTCTTTCTTTCCCTCCTCTGATTTTTTTTGTACCTTTTTTTTTTTTTGGAACAAAAACCAGAACTCCAATAGAACGTGCTGAAACCCCCACCCACAATACACTCATACATCAGTTCCCTCCTCGCATCTACGTATGTTGCCTCTCCCTTGCCCAACAGACAAAACATATTTAAAGCTCATCGCCCGTAATAGCATGCCCCTTAAGGACCGTCTCGATACGCTCTTCGGACCATTTCAGCTCCTCTGGGTGTCTCTCTGGAGTAATTAATTTACACATCCACTACCTAAATAACTTCTCTCTTCATTGTGCAGTAGCACTAACCATTCACTATTTACTCTTTACTGCTAGTCCACTCTGTAGCTCTCAAAGATGCCCTTCTTAAAGACGGCATCAAGGCACTTGCATGTCCTCAGCGTATTCGAGACGCTGCCGTGGCTAAACTTCTCATCCTAGCTTGTTTGTCATCCACATTCTCTCCAGCAGCACTCTTTTCTCTCTCTCTCTCTGTCTCTCTCTCTCTCTTACCATCGCCACAAGAAAAGAACCCTCCTAATGTTGAATAAGCCGAAAACTTCATATCTTACGAAGATACCACCCCCGTTCCCTCCCTAGTCTCCTACGCCAGCGGAACAATCCTCGAACTCGGCCCCGGGCCCGGGAATCAAATCCACCGATTTGACCGCTCCCTCGTTAAATTCATATACGGAATTGACCCAAACCCCAATTTTGAAAGGGACATTGCGGCAAGGTTAGAAAAGCACAATCTTCAGGATAAGTATCAATTTCTTGCGTGTGGGCTTGAGGACAGTCATGTCTTAAGAGAAGCGGGCATTACGGAGGGGAGCATGGATACTGTGTTAAGCATTCAGGTCGTGTGTTCGGTTGGAGACCCGATGAGTTTGATGAGGGAGGCGTATAGCTTGCTGAGACCGGGCGGTAGGTTTATATTTTGGGAGCATGGGAGGAGTGACGATGCCTTCACGGCTCTGGCTCAAGGTATGTGTCTTGTCATTGGGCTGGGTAACGTTGCTATGTTATGTTTGATGTGTATGGATGAGCAGGCTAATGTATGTTGAAACAGCATGCTGGAATCCCGCCTGGAGCGCGCTCGTTGGTGGGTGCTGCATCAATCGAGATATCAAATCAGCCATTGTCGCTGCAGGAGAGTGGGAGAGTCTCGATGCCATTGAGCAGGATGAAGACCCGTACAACTTCCTGCCTAGAACCTGGGGTGTGCTCGTAAAGAAGGTTTGACTTGGGATTGACACCAAACATCAAACGGTCGAGCCGGAAATGGTGTCTGGCTGTTGTCAATGCAAAATCAAGTCATCTACAAAAGCAAGGTACTGTTCACTCTGAAATCGCCTATATGACAGGGTTCAAGCCCCAAAGGGCATTGAGAAAAAGGTAGTTATGAACTTCTCAGTTGAATCTTGCTGTGCTGCCTGAATCCCAAAAACTGTTGCTTGTGTTTGTTACGCCTGAGCCTATGCTATGGGGTATATGCTAGAAAATTAGATTGTATAACGAGTATGCGAACTTGTTGCGCTGTGTGCACTACAGAACTCCGGTCGGTATCATTGTCAGAAAATGATTTTGCTTGTCGTTTGCAATGCTGGGGCCGTCCGCCGCTTGCCCACCAAGAAATGAATAATAGTGTGATAACATATCGTATTAAGAAGGTACGGGAGTGTGTGCGTATGCGTATGCGTATGCGTGCTTTCAAAATTTTACAAGGAGACAATAGAAATGGTACATGTGCAAGTGTATGGCTTTCTCGTTAGGCTGTAATAACACCGCGCCAGAGGAACATCAATTAAACAAAGGGTGGGGGAGAGGGCCACGAACGAATCGACCCTGGCAGAACCCAGGACAACAGGAAGAGGGACCTCCCGTCCGAGAAAGGAAAATAAACCCAATCAAGTATAACTCCAGGAATGTCGACATAAGTCATAACGCGCTGTGTCGGTTGCGAATGCAGAGAGGTAAAGCAGTCATCCTGCTTGCTCGGTGGTGATCTCTTCCCGCACGTGCTTGCACCATTTGAGAATGGCTGCTTCGAAGTCTTGCCAGACTTCTAGTCCATTATTGTAGACCACTCCAAGAACGTCGACCTTGAGCAGCACCTCAAACCGGAGTTCGGCCGCCTTGACCCAGTAACGAAGGTTGTCAGCGGACCGATATGGCTTCTGCGTGTCGGTGTGGAAGGTTGGGATTGCTCCGAACCGTCTCCTAGATTTATCTACCACAGCGTTGTGCAAGGTAACCAAACGCACGCCATTCTGTAGGCTCCGGAGGAACGGGGTCGGGCATTCGGAAGCTTCTGATAAAGGGATCCAAGCCGGAAGAGGTTCTGCCTCCGGGTCCATAGACATGAGGAATGCCCTTTCTCGCTCAAACTCCCGACCAGACCAGTCACCTCGCAGCCAGATCCAGCTCTCGCGTTCAACCCGCTCAGCCAACTCCATCTCCTGCTCTTTCTTCAAAATATCAAAAACGCTTTCGACCCAGGCGGCCATAGTCTTGATCTCTTCATCCTTCACCCCACCCTTAAAGTTTCTCGTAGCCATCTGTTTCAGTACTTCCATCACAGCCAAGAGGTCAGCCCGTATTTGCTTCTCAGACTTGATCGAGTCCAATCGATCGGGCATCTCATGTGCCGTGTAATACATCTTGGCTGCTCGGATGGCCAAAGTGACCACGTCGAGGATATGCATGCCTTGCAGTTCATACCAGCCTTGCGTGTTCTCCTCAGGCATGTTTGGCAATTGCGGGGTGTCAGGCGACACTTGAAATGAGCCAGTCTTGCGGGCCATCACTTCATCCAAGGCCTTCTCGGTGTCGTTGAGGCTTGTTTCCAGCTCTGCCTTCAATTCTTCTATCCTCGGAGGCTTGGGAATCGGCTCCTCCTTCTGATGATATGTGCTGACTGTCGGGGGCAGCATGCCCGGATCTGACTCGGCAAAGCTATCGTCAAAGTATTCTTCGTCCACATCATCTGTCGGAGATTCAACTGCGGCATTTGACTCCATGTCATGACCGCTTAAATCAGCGGTGTTACCCGTGGAAACAACATAAGACAAGTCTGAGTCCGAGCCATCAATAATGGGAAGACTGCTCGTCCCTTCAAGGAGCGACAGGTCCAGGGTGGCGCGCTGATGGGGTCGTTTGCGAGCGAACTGGCCACCCTTGCCGTCCAAGAGGCCGGTTCTAGCAAAATAGTACTGCAAATGAGCGATGCTCCCCAAGCTCATGACGCTGTCTCTCGATCTGGCACTGGCAGCAAAATCTGTGGTTTGTGGTCGAACATATCCCCTTCGTCGGCCCTTGCTGTCCACACTATGTGTTGATTGCCTCGAAATGTTGGACACATCCGACTGTCTTGACGACCGATATGACCCGGAAGAATGGCGGGAGAAAAGTTCGCTCCCAAGGGAGTCTCGAGAGCTCACCTCAGTTCCCGACCCATGCGACATAGACGAGGCAGTTGACACGCATCGGGACAGCTCAGGACAGGCACCAATAGCTAGTGTGAGCGAGGCGTCGGGAGACGCGGGACGGTGCATCTGATGCTCGTTGACAGCAGCCATGTTGGATGTTGCAGTGTCGTATATGCCGGGAGAAAGGGGACCGTACAAGCTATCGGAGAATGATTTCGGTAGGAATGAAGAGCGGCCAGAGCTGAGGTGCTTGCCAGTGCCTCCGGGTTCGTCGATGTCGTCTTGGTTGGGTTAGGAATTAGACCGCGGGCGGCCCGGTGGTTGATCTAGCGCATAAACAATATGAAGCTCAGGCTGCGGCTCGACCATGCGGCGCAAAGAGCTCCGGGCAACAAACGAGACAGCTGCTCGTGGCGGCAGCGGAAGAGGCGGATTAAGAAGACGCTGCGTCCTCGCTCTGCGCCGGGAAAGCAAACGGTGTGTCGAGAGCGCGATGTAAGGCTGGGAAGTGAAGATTGCGGAAGACCTGAGGAAGGCCAGAGTGGGTGATCAAGGTCAGGGGTTCGGCCACCTAGGACCGAACTGGCGATAGCCTGGTTGGCTGATGGATGGACAGGATTAGGTGTAGGAGACTCGAAATTGCGTCCAAGACGCCCGCCTGATGGTTTATACCCGGGCCTTGCCACAAAAGAGGCGGGGGAGAGACGGCTTGGCCTACTCCGTACTGAGTAGTCCGTAGTATTCGTCAATTCGGCCTGGACGAACTGTATTATATTACGGCGGAGTACTGGGCAGGGGTCGAGATTAATGAATGGTCACCGCAGGCAATCAGGAGCGGCTTGTGACAAGGAGTTAACCACGATGTTAGAAAAAAGTTGGCAGATAACCCAGCAACGCGGTGGTCGATCTATTTCAGTTCGTGCCTGGACTTGGTGAACGGAGCAGTTGCCGCCGTGCTTGCAGATAGCGGAAAGAAACGGATATTAGTTATGAGGATGCCTTTTTGAAAGGTTTCCAAATCCGATGCGCTGAAGAATCAAGGGTCCAGATGCATGTGTCCTGGCCGCCGAACACAAAGTTCACCCCTTGTTAATGAATGCCGGCTTTTTGCTGGACGGAGCAGCTACAGCTAGTTGGCGCTTGGCGTCCGGGTTGTCCTGAGCCAACGTAGCAAAGTGGCCAATCAGGGGCGGTTAGGACGACGGGAATGTGCCTGTTGAGGCAGGTAAGGCACCGTGTAGGTGCCGGTACCCGTTGGCGCTGTTAAAGATGTGCAGCCAGGTCAGTCAGTGCTGAACTGCTGTTGCCATTGACCATTTGTGAATATGTCTGTGACTGGCCGTTCGACATGAAAAAAAGAATAGGAAAAGAAATGCTTTCACAAACTATGCCGCGATGGTTTTGGCACTCTTCCGCGACAAAGAAGGGTTGACTGGAACTAACGGCAGGTAGCGATGCGTGAACAAATGAATCAGTGCTGCTACAAATGGTGTGTACCAGTACGGGCAAGGACGGCGGGGTATGCGTGGTAGGTCAAGGGTATCGGAAGGGCAGGTACGTTTCACTTATACGTCTTGCTGGGCTGCTGCCACGGTAATGCGCCGCAGGGAGTCTTTAACAACAGTCCATCAGGGCGCTGAAAATAGTCTTAAACAACTACTCCGTACTCCATACGGAGTAACCGTACTAGTATACAACCACAATCCAGGCAGCCCTGGCATTTGAAATCGATGCTAGCACTGCCCCGTATTGAGCGCTAGATTAGGGAAGCCATATGGGTTTGGTTCTAAAGTGTCCTGGGCGTTGCTGGCTGGCCTTGCGCTGCAATGTGATGCCGTTCGTTGTCATATCCCAGGGCAACGCACGGAAGTGCCTAGTAGTGGAAGGCGCCACAGTCAGCGAGGCATCAGGCAGCCCGGTACCTGGTACCAGGCACCTGCTCCTGGTGGCCGCGTAAATCTGCACGTATTTCCGGCAACACCAGGCCTTGGCTGGAATGCGCGTCTGACCACGAGCGCCATCCCGCATATGTGCACGTTGCTATGACGGCCGTTCAAAGGAGACAAGAATGTGCTCATCTTTTCGTGCTAATAGTGCCGTGTTTGCCCACAACATCATGCTAATGTACGAAGTATACGGAGTAGCCGGTGGATCTTCCATGTTTGTCTTTTCGCACACGGTCCGGACCTACGTCCGCCCATCGGGCGGCTTTGTTCATGTTGGGGAAATCGCTGCAGGGACTGAGGAGAGGTACATTATCTACTCCGTACTGCTGGCTTCTTGTCCAATCTTGATTTAGAGCACCAATGGATCTGGATTTACAGTTCAGACTGCGTGGCTACTGGGACATTGCACAGAGGTACCGGAGCAAAATTTTGCTGGTGGTGAACGAACCAACAACTGTTCTTGGCCCAACCCCAAGACTCCGACAAATTCGGCAGGCATGTTCGTGCATGATTGTGATGTGGTGTTATTAAAGCACAAATGCTCGAATGGATGACGACGACAGCCATCCAAATAACAGACACCATAACCTATAGCACTGATATTTCATCACTGCTCTGACACATGACGTGCCTGGTGATCATGTCGCGGCGGCGCTACTGATAACTCCAAAGAGCATACGGAGTACTCCGCACATTGGAAGTAACACTCTGAGATTGATTGGATGATCCAGGTGCTTTTACCCACCTGAGACAATTTCAAGGGAAAGGGTGCCAGACAAGCAGAGCCGGCAGTTTCGAAGGGACTGTGGTCGGGTGAACGTGTTTTTGCGGGATAATTTTGGCTATTCCGTCGGGAACAAAATTGTAAAACATTGTCTTGGGCGTGTAATACAGTGTTTTGGTTCCGGTGGCGTAATACGGGATTGTACTCCAGCCCTACAACGGCTTACTTAAGTTGGTAGTTTGATTGTGGCGTTGTCTGAAGCAATTATCATGGATTTTGCTCGCACGAATTTCTTGTCCAACTGTTGCATTAGTTAGCCCTCAATAGTACTTGACTGATGGCCGATAATTACTAGTATCTGCGTGGAAATTTTAGGAGTTCCACTAGACCGAAGCGCCGTACAGTTAGGAATAATGCTCTTTCCCCTTTATGCTAGAAAAAAACAGAGAGAAGAAGGAAGGAAGAGAGGAAGACGGAAAGAAGGGTCGTGGTCCCTCCGCCAGCAAAGGATGACCCACGTCAAATGTCTAGGGGTGATGCTCATCTCATTCAACAGGGATAAGGCACTGGTAGTTATACAAAGTAATATCACGCCAGAAGCCGAGCTATAGTTCGTGCTACTCCGTTCGGTACATGCTGATGAACTTACTCCAGCTTGCGGTGTCATGTCATCAACGGCACGACTTCGCTCTTCGCTCTCTGGATCACATGCTGAGAGCGCCGTAGAAATACTGCAAGAGACCTGAGTGGGCAAGGTAAACTTTGCAAGGCGCGTTGGATGGAGACGCGACGACACCGTCCGATGTGTCGCACAATACGGAGTACGGAGTACTCTTCAGAAGCAAGTAAAGCCCATCTGGCCAACCAAACCAGTCGACGACGATGACCTGGAGTGTGTCGAGTAGTTTCCATTGGCGCTGCGACATGCATCCACTTGGTTTCTTCCTACTAGTATGATAGGTAGTGGTGGAAATGGTTTGGGTGGGCGTGATTGGGTTTTAGCTAAAACACAATGGGCAGGAACAGGACGTCAGTTACTGTGCCACGTCCGGAGTAACTAATCCGTACTCTGATGATATCAAAGAACGAACCGCCCAAGTGGTGATATGTTTGAAAGACCATGGAAGGAGATGGATATGATCAATGGTAACTACATGTTCTAGGGTTGTCTGCACATTGATCATCAGGGCGACTGGCAAAAGATGCATAACCATATTATGCAGCACCTAGCATGGAGCCTGGAGTGTGTACTACACCAATGCATTAGGCTTTAGACCTGCCTGGAGGTTGCACCAACAGATCCCTTGGTGCATGACTGTCCATGCATCTCGGAGCTTTGATGGCGAGCGCAGTATTAACTCGTTTCAGCTTCTTCTCGACACGTCCTTCTTTCTTTTTCCAAACAAGAAAGCAGCTCATCACCCAGGGCAGTCAAAAGTTGCGTCTTCTTATTCGCTTTTCTGAGTCTTCTCATTCGCTTTTCTGAACACTGCCTTGCACTCGTACGCTGTAAGTTGCTCTCTGCCCAATACTTCTTCGCCAGGCCTCGGGTGGAGGCCGACGATGCGCCAGTCCCCCGTCCACATCCTTCTGCTCCCTGTCTGTCCTCGGTGTGTTCTGATCTAGGACCCGCGTGGTAATGTTAATTTGCTCTGTAACACGGAGTGTTATTATCATCATTATATTGTTGTTTGAGCTCCATCTCGCCTCGTCATCCTCTATCTTCCCTTTCTTGGCCCGTTGATCTTCCTCACTTCCTCCAACCAAACTTGGTCCCTCTTTGCCCGAGCCTGATCGAAGCCAAGCCCACCCGCGCATCAAGGGCCACAGGAACTCCTGGCAGCTCCTGGCTTCTGGCCGGTGAGCAGGTTAACTGGCGCTTTTCAGGGGGGACTGCGCAATCGGTCGTCGGTCCAGCCCAATCGACTCCAGATTGCAGCATTTATTCGCATCGCATCAGATCAAACCAGGCTCGACGTTTTTCTCTCATCAGGCTCTAACACGTGCAGCAGAGGCATCGACGACACATTGACGCCAGAACCAAACGAGACCATCTCCTGCACAAAGAGCGCCACTGCTGCATGTCGCCGCATGTCGCCGCATGTCGCTGCACGTTGCTGCACGTTGCTGGAGACCGACCGCACAGACTGCCGAGTAACCACATCGCAGCCCAGACAGGACCAGCCAGACAGGCAACATTCCCCTATCCTCGCAGCCTCGCATCAACTATCACGTATCCCACCTGTACGCCGTGCGCTCACTGGAACACCACCAATAGACCTGTCAGGCGGGATCATCAGCCAAACCGTCCTTCGCCCACAGAAAAGAGTATCTACGTGGCACGCGGGTGAAGTGAATCTCTGGTTCTCTGGAGATCCCCAGTCCCGCTTTTTGCTATCTCGGGGTCAGTCATTGAAGCCCTCGCCGGAAGAGTGAATCGAACCACCCAGTTCAGCTTCATTCACTCCTTAGGCTACTTACACAGTCTATGGTCCTGCTGCCGTCTCGGCACTTGTGCAGATACCTCTCTCGTGACGGGGGGACTCGCCATTCCTGCCGGGTGATTTGACCACAGCAGCTAGTTCGTTCCAGCCTACTAGTTCAGTTAGCCAGTCGCCAGCTTACTGGCCTACCACCCTACCAGTCACCCTCGATTGGACTATTGGACCACAACAGTCCACCCGTCCACGCCGTTCCGCGGATCCACTCCCCTGTTCCACCATTGCTCCTCACACATTGGAAGGGTTTCCGGCTCCCATCAGCGTGCAGTGAGTGTACGGAGTGCCCTCAGTGCCTGTGGCCCCTCACTACTGCTGTGCTGTACGGCGCGGGCCAGCATCTGATCGACTATGACCACCCAACAGCCCATTGGTGGTGTCCTGCAACGCCCCGCCCCAGTGTTAGCACTCAGCGCTGCTATCGTCGACAACGACCACCACGCATCAGCCTTGCCTAGCCACAACCTTGAAAACCAGCAACACCCTGACAACGGCAAGCATCAACACCAAAATGCGGTCTGCGGCGTACTGAGCTTCACCAACGTTGCCAACGAATTAACACAACTCCCGGTCCCGCGTGCCACATTCGCGTCCGCCTCTGCCTCGATTTCCAGTGTTGCCAATCCAGACGAGGCCAAGATCATCCACATCCCTTTAGACACGCCTGCCTTGAGTCGCAGCACCACCAATAACACCAGCCGGTGCTCCAGCAGCGGCAGCTTGAACAGCTGCACCACAAATCCCTCCTACAACAGTAGCTCGGCTTACACACACGCGCCGCCCGCGTCCGTGCAGCCTCAACACCACCAACCTCCGCCTTCGGCTATCCGCAAAACCTCGCCTGGTCTCGCCGCCAGACTCAGAGCTCTTGGGTTTGGAGCCTCCAAGCAGTCTCCCTCCCCTGCTACTTCCCAGAACCCACACGACCATATCGGTCGTCTTAACGAACAGCAATTACGGCAACTCGACGAGAAACACCAGGCCAACTCCATTAGCTCCATCATTTCCAGGCGCGGTCGGCCTTGGAAAGGCGCGGGCGCCTCCACGTCGGCCTCGGTCAATTCGACTGCCCAACGCGTCGTCGCTGCCGAATCTCCTCAGCTGCCTGAGATACGAACGCCAGAACCGCTGGCCATGGACACGCAGAAGTACAGACTGCCAGACCATACCAATGGCAATGGTACCAAAGTAACGCTCGACACCAGACGGGAGCACATCGAACGTACAACTCGTCCAGCTTCACCTCCAGAGGCGATTCCTCCGCCGCCGCCTCCAAAAGACACGCCGCCTCTCGCCACGCCTGTGACACCCCCGGCTGTGACGTCCCCGAGTGACTTTGTCCCTGGACTGAGTTCATACTTCACTCCAGGGCATAACCGGCCCGGCTCCATATATACGCTGTCTCGGGCCTCATTTGCGAATCAGCTTGCTCAGCTAACTTCACTTCAATTGCCCGATGCCGAATCGCTATCAAGTAAAGTATCCGCTATTCGAACAGCTCAAGTTGCTACAAAGGCTCTCGTAAATGCCTCCGAACAAATCAGAAGCTGGATTGCCAAGGCTCAAGAGGTCATTGGCGGCCTCGACAGTGAGGATGATGTGGAATGGGCAGCCGCTGGAGGGCGGGAAGGTCTGGAGGAGGTTGAGAATGCCATCACCCGGTTCGAAGACCTTATCAACGCCTACGTCGGCGCCATTGAGCAGCTTCAGCAGCGAAATGATATTGCCCATGTGCCTTCGGAAGATCTAAAGAGGGCCGTTTCCCAAATGGAGTTGATCATCGACGAGTGGGCTCACATCCGAGCAACGCTGAACACCGTACGGGTACAGGTTGAGATTGCTATGGAATGGGAAGAGCTGTGGAACAGTGTGCTGGGTGACATTCAGGGCGAAATGGACGAGCTTAGCCGCCTGGTTTTCGAAATGGAAGAGCGTCGCCACAAAAGCGCTGTAGCAGCGGCCGGCGCTGACGTTGACATTGGTGATTTGGAAACCATTGTTGAAGACACGCCACCACCTGGTGCAAGACTGCAAGCTCCAAATCGCTTCAGCCTGGCCAACCTGCCCATGAGCCCTAGCTCTCCCAGCACCCCTGGTCTTTCGCAGGATGACTCAAGTCTGTTAGCCTTGTTTGCGAGGATGCAACCCTTGCGAGCATCCTTGGACTTTCTACCAATGCGCCTATCCGTATTTGAGGCCAGAGCTGAAAAGTCATTTCCCACAGCATGCGAAGAGCTCGAAATGCGCCGCAGCGGTCTGGATGCAAGCTACAGAAAGCTAGAAAAGGATGCCGAGTCACTGCGCAAGGAATTGGGCGAGGATCGTTGGGTGATTGTGTTCCGTGGAGCTGGGCGTCAAGCGCAGAAGATGCACGAGTCTGTTCAGCGATCCTTACTTAAGCTTAGCGAAGCCATCGACATCGAAGTGCACTTGCAATTACCGCCTACAATGATGAAGAAGATAGAGAGCTACGAGGCCAAGAAGACCCATTATGGGCCCGCGATTGAACGGGTGCTTTCCATCATTGACAAGGGCGTCAAAGACCGACTGACTGTAAATGGTGAGATTCTTCGGCTCCATCACGACATGCAGACGCGGTGGGAATCCCTGAAGGCCCAGATGCGAGAGATGGACGCTGTCGTCGACGACATTCAAGCCGACAGAAAGAGCCAACAGTTGCGAGACTCGGTATCAAGCATGCTTTCCAATGACCGATCAACTATCGGGAGCGGGCGGGATACTCCTGGTAGCTCTCCACCATCGTCGGTCATCATGACTTCTCTTGGCTTCGATCCTCATACGCCTCTACCGAAAGGCAAGGGAAGATCACCGAACGGCAACATAAGCAATGTTCCTCAGTCTGCAGGCAGAAGGCACTCGTCTTTGCCAGCGCCGCCAGCCCACCTGAGCCGGAAGAATGGGCCAAGGCTATCGACAATTGCGAGCTCTACTGCTGCAACACCCGCCAGCAACGCGAAGACTGCTCGACGACCAGGCTGGAATGGATCCACAAACACATCCGATCTTGATACAGGGCATCACTTCAAACCTCTAAGCTTGACTACCCCAAGCCCATATTCAAAGATAACACCCAACACACAACGATCCGTGTCTGCCCTTACACCTTCATCCGCATCAAGACTTCCCACTCTCCGGGGGGGGTTTTCTCGTGCGGCCTCGGAGTCACCAAAGGTGGACGACACCCCATCCAGAGGCGGCCATTCTCGGCTCTCCTTCCGCGAACGACTCACGTCTCCTGGCCCTTACTCGCAGCAAGCTCTCTCTAAGCCGCGCTTGACTGCTCAAAGTTCCATGTCTGCACTGTCTTCGAAGCGACGAGTCTCGCTGCAACCGTCGGGTTCTGAGGCTGATGCAGAGGAGAACCAATTGCCCCGTCCTGCTAGCTCTTTGGCTTCAAGTCATCGACGGACAAGCCTTTTGCCACACTTAAAGGGAAAGTCGGAAGGGAGCACTGGCCGTGCTAGTCCCCAGCTACTCGCTGGTAGTCACATGGGCGGTCGCAAGCCTGCCGTTGAGCCCAAGGATTTGAAGCCGAGATGGCGCCACTAAGACGCAAGTCGCGAGCGGTTCTGTGATTGTCAAGGATATTATTTGCGGCCATTTCTTCCCCAGAACAGCCCATGAGCTTGCGATATGACTCCACCTTAGATCGCATGGAATCTTGCGGATGTACGGAGTACACCAACCATAATTAAGCCCTTACGTTTACGGCAACGCAGATGTACTCAAAAACTTTTGTTTCACTTTTTCATATAGCGCGGCGCACTGGGTAGAATCATACACAAACGAACTCTGGAGTTGGAGCATGGAAAATAGCTGCAGCCAATGCTTTGACGTGTACCACTTTTTTGCACAGCACTTTTTTGCTTCCACGATGGAAATACTTTTTCCTTTTCTCTTTTGTCTTGCGTGCCGCCTTTATTTCCTTCCATTTTCATGTCCATTTTCATGCCAGAGCGCATCAAGCATTTCCGCGATGCTATTATTCACTCGTACGGGCAATAATAATATGGGCAATACGGCCTCGTCTCATGTTAATTACGCTTGTGGCTTGTTGAGTAGATTTTATCATGAGATTTTTACTTTTGCTTTGCTGCTGCTACCGCTTTGCTAAGCTCGAGTCCTATTCTAAGCTAGCGTTTTGCTACGACGACGAGCTCAACGTTGGAAGAAAATAGGGTCTCACATGACTGCATGATGGGAACGCGGTTGGGTGTGGTGTCGTATCCACATATATATTTATACCCATGTTCATTTTGCTCTGCTGCCCAAAATATCCACATCCCACATTACATGTATCATTGTGTCATATATTTCTGTATGGCCTCGGTAAATGTCATCGTAATAGTCAACCGGTGCCAAAAGTCCCGAAACACAAACACACGTAATGAGGCCATTGTGAGACGTCATAAGTTCTAGCTCATTTATAATGAAGACCCAGCGTAGGGGATTTTCGCCCAAGAAACGCCGAACAAAAAGTTTGCTGCCTGCTGAGTGGGCGCCGTCTGTACATCATAAGCCCCCTATTTACTTGACGCAGCCGCCATACCACCCAGACACACCACATATATATACACCTCACCTTGATGATTTTTGTTTTTTCATGTCAACCCATAACTCTTGTCCTTTCATCATGTATTTTTCCGGCCAGTTTCTGAACAGCAATAAGCCAGTAGGCGGGGCAGGCGGGCAGGCGAGCAAAGGCCAGCCGGGTTTTATCATAATGGCATCAAGCCGATCCCACCACCGCTCTTCTTCATTATCCTCCCATCTCGTTTCGAACTGCCCCCTGGGGTGGCTGATTTTGAAGCTGTCGCGGAAGGTTCGCTAGATTTTCTAGCACCAAAGGCGTTGTTGTTGTAGTTGCCCTTTCTTTTCGCGACGGCACCGCCTGAGGCCCGTTTTGCCCATTTTTTCCCTCCTGAATATTTCCCCTTTACGCCCCGAGAGTACGAGGAATGCTTGGACTTAGGTTGGCTTGCCTGCTGACTGCTAAGTCCTTGAAGCTTGTTGTGGAAAGCCTCCACCTCTGGTCGCGGTTTAGGCTGAAAGTAGTGTGAATCGGTGCTCCCTTCGGCCTGATGCAAGGCCTCCTCATCTAGCTCTAGATCTGAGCTTATCAAATAAACTTCTTGGTCATCCTCCGCGTCTTGGTCAGCCCCAGCAGCTTCTTTATAGAAGTCATGATGTCGTTTGAGAATAGGAAGCAGCTTTGGTCCGTGCTCTCTGACCTTGTCTGTGTCAATGCCAGGAATACGACTCATCTTCTCCAGTGACATGGTCCAATGAATAGCCATCTCGCGCAAGTCTCGATCGGTAAATAGAGGGCGTCGAATTTCCTTCTTGTTGCGGATAAGCTCCTCTACTTTACGGGCTTCCCGTACAAACTCGTTGACTAAATCTTGATGCAGGTCAGGCAAGTCCTCCATACGCTTGTCGGTAGTGATAGGTGGCCCTGGGGCTGCGTTTTTTCTCTTCGCCGGGGGCTTTGCAGGACGATGCGTCGGCAGTGGCTCGAAATCCCCTTCTTCTTCTTCATCATCATCATTATTCATCTCATCATCCGAAACAACAAAGCCGTCGACAGCATAGCCATGAGCTGTGGTCGGGGCATTGTCTTCGTCGTCACTTTCCACAACTCGTGTTCTTCGCTTCCGTTTCTCAACCGGTGAGGACACGTAGGTTGATTGCATCGCGGAAATATCCAGCTCTTTTCCTTTCTTCTTGCTTGACTTCTTGCTTGACTTCTTGGGTTTTGGCTTCGGTGCTCGCAACCTCTTGTCCTCATCTACCTGGATGGTGAGCATTAGCTTACGCTGGCCGCTGAGGAACAGACCAGCGGTGGGCCCGACAAGAAGGTACTGTATAGCGACACCGTAATTTCCAACCACATTGTTCTCATGAAAACCCTTCTCAGCTGACAGTCGGTCGATGACCCGGACAACTTCGTGTTTCTTCAGCCCCTTGGCCATACCATGCTGTTCACGTGATAAAGGTCGTTCATGGTCCGGATATTTTTTGCCGAGCAGTATGTCCGCACACTGATTAGCTGTCAGACGCCGCTGGGCTTGAACAACCTGGATGGCAGCAATGGCGTAGGCGGAGAAATCTTGTTGCTCAAAGACCAGTCCAGCCTTGCAGTTATCACAACTTTTCTGACATTGGCTCGGCGTGAAATCTTCTCCAAAGTATCTGAGCACCTCCGTCCGTCGACAATCTGATTTATTGTCGCAGAAAGCGGTGACGCGGTTCAGCATCACCATTTGTCGTTCTTTCTGCTCGTCATTGCCATCACCATCAGTGATCAGCTTCTTCAGGACTCTTATGTCCGCTTTTCCGTAATAAAGAATGCAATCAGACGGGAAGCCATCTCGGCCGGCGCGGCCCGTTTCCTGGTAATAACCCTCTAAGCTCTTTGGGAGGCCATGGTGCACAACAAATCTAACATCAGGTTTGTCTATGCCCATGCCAAAAGCAATTGTAGCAACAACAACTTTGATTTCACCCTTTTGCCACAATGTCTGTACTTCGATCTTGTCCTGGGGCTCCATTCCTGCGTGGTAGTGGCGTGCCGCAATACCATGGCCGCTGAGCTTCTGCGCCACTTCCTCTGCTTGTTTTCGAGAAATAGTATACACAATGCCTGTGACACTGCGATACTTTGAGTTGATCAATAAGGCAATGTTTTCAGTTGCGTTTGCATTAGACATCTTTAGCTGAACTTCGTAGTGAAGATTTGGGCGGTTGAAACTCTGCGAGAATATTTGACAGTTCGCCAACTGAAGATTGTGCTTGATGTCCACAATGACGTTTTGTGTGGCTGTGGCTGTCAAGGCCATGACGGGTACTCCTGGAAAGTTCCTGCGAGCCTGCCCGAGGGTTTTGTAATCGGGTCGGAAATCGTGGCCCCATTGACTAACGCAGTGAGCTTCATCGATTACTAGCCGGGCAAACTTGTCTCTGCTGTATAGAGTTTGCATTGCCTTGTTAAAAGCACTACTTTTGCTGACCATTTCCGGTGTGACGTATAGTAACTCGATGAAGTGCTCAGGGCTCCTTTCTTCGAAAGCGCTCATGATTTGTCTCTTGTACTCGGCAGAGCATTCTCCGTTGAAAGCTACGGCTTGTATCCCCAAAGCTTTCATGTGGTCCACTTGGTCTTGCATTAAACTTAGCAAAGGGGAGACAACAATTGTTACACCTCGTGTCTTTCCTGATTTAACAATTGCTGGCAGCTGGTAGCATAGAGATTTACCGCCTCCGGTAGGCATCAACACAAAGGCGTCTTTACCAGCCAGGGTTGCATTGATTGCCTCCAGTTGATTTGGACGGAATCCTTTCATCCTAAAGCGATCCTTGAGCATCTTCTGAACTTCCGGCGACCAAGAGTGCTTCATTAATTCTGACGGAATCCGAAGCTCGGGTAGGGCCGGTACGGACTGTCGCTTACCAGGCGCCTTCAATTTGGGTGGAGGCATGCCGTTGCCCGAGGTTTCTGAAAAAATTTGGCGAGTGGTTAGTTGTTTTTCGCTTCCAAACGATTGACGGGTTTCGTAATCTTGAGCAAAAGCCATCATATCGTCGTCATCCTCGTCGCCAAAGTCGCTAAAATTGTCTGCAATATTCGGTACGCGGCGTGGTGAGGTTTTGGTTGGGAAATTTGATGTCGTCTTTCCAGACCGAGTAGATACCGACGGCTGCAGCTCGGCTTCCTCAAAATCTGAAAATGCATCCCCATCGTCCTCGGCAGTCAAATCATAAGCCATCTGGCGTGCTTTAGAAACTGCTGACGCCCCAAGCGCTTGCCTCGCTGGCATGTCATCAGACATACCACCTCCATCTTGGAATACCGGGTTATGTTTCATGTAATCCCCAGTTGGCCATGTGGTAATTGTGTGGCGTGATAGTGACTGCGGAGAACCAGGCAGCTGAGTTTGATGAACAACTTGTTGCGAAGATGTCGTGAGCGGGTGAAAGTCTTCCCGCGAGCTGCGAGACATGTCCACCACTGCTTTGCCCAGTGGCTGTGTGCCAAGAACTACGGTGCTCCCTTTCATCGCCGACGAAGCAGGAGGGGCAAGCATCGGGATATGGGTTCCGTTAAGCCCAGCGTGGACCACCAGCTTTGCAAGACCTTGCTCTCGCTCTTGCACCACTTCTGTCAATTCATCTAGTCGAGCCTCGTCGTCGTCGGTATCGATACCATCGGCGTATGACTGTGCCACTTGTTGGGCAAGGTTTTCTCTTTGTTTGCAAATATCTTGGTAGGGATTTATTGAATTTCTCAGTTCCTCAACGGCTTTCTGTTGCACCTGAAGCCGCTCTTTCTCGCCTTTAATCTGATTGCGCTTCTCCTTAGGCCACCTTTCATTAATAGCTTTCATAAAGTCGATGCCATTTTGTTGAATTTCTAGAACAATAGATTCGCGTCGTGCTACCAATAACGTTGGGTTAAGACAGATATACTCTAGAACTTTTGGTACTTGACTAGGAGAGACGGTTTGCTGCAGCGACAGATCCATTGTATCACGTCCAGGACTTTTCCTACTCATGCTGGAGTCAGGATCGTTCGTGAAGGTTCGGTTCGAGTTGCTAGTCGATGGGGGAGGCGAATGCTCGATGCGCGTGACTGCCTTCTCGCGGCATAGAGAGGGCATGTCGACCCCGAAACTTTTACTCTCGAGGCTTGAAACTTGCTTCTGCTGTGACAGAACGGTAGGCACGCTGTGCGACGGCGGCGTTAGAAATTCTTCGTCCGAATCTGGGATGTAGTCGTCAATTTGAGCGGGTTCTGCTAAACTGGGTTGTGGCTCAAGTTCTTCCTGCGGAAGTATACCTTCGCATGGGTTGGGTTTCCTCTTCTTCGTGCTGTTGCTGCTGTAACTGCTGTCCGCCATTTGGGACAGTTCACCATTCTTGATCGGAGTTTTTGTATGAATTGGTTGATCTCGGTGGCTGACAACATGTCTGGAGGGCGATGACATGCCCACCATTGCCTCTTCCAGAGGGTCACTCGGAACATCACCCAGCAGACCGTCGGATGCGTCATTATAATTCCGCTTGCGACGTGATTTTGCAGTGCTCAAATGGCCGCATCGGCGTGTAGCTGAACGGTTGCGAGGAGTCGAAGCAGGTGGCTCCGTACCCAAAAGATCGTAAACGTCCGGGAAGTTCTCTTTAAAGCTTGCATCACCCGTAGTCATCTCGTTGCTTTTCCTTTTCTTGTTGCTTCTAGCAGAAGGTGACTGCAATGCAATATCCGTGTGCCTTATTTGAACATCACCATTTTGGCATTTCGGGTAAGTGACGTTTGCTACATCTTTCGTAAGATCCATGCATTCTAACTCGTCGTCATCGAACTCCGGAAAATCTATGTTCGGGTTCGACGACACAGTAGTGTGAGACGCGCTTGGTTTCGACTGTGTATGTCTCCTCTTACTTGTCGGCGTCCTCCAGCCTAGCAATTGATCAATATTATGCATTTGACATCCTAAGCTGGCTGACTGACCTGCATGCTCTCCGTGCGTCGTTGATCGCGCCCTGCCAGTAGCTGGCGGGGTTCTTAACGGGTTCTGAGGCTGGGAAACCAATACTGGCCTCTTGGATTTTGTATTAGACGTCAATCGAACCATACTGTCGTCATCATCCACGTCAATTACTTGCGGCGTGTCGACGGTGTCCTCCCCCCACCCGTTCAAATTATCAACATCGTTCAACGCCAACTGTCGTGGGTATACACTAGTCTGCGAGCTTATCGTCGAGGGCTTGGACTGAGATACTTCACTTGACAATGCTGTAAACGGGTGAGACAGATCCGAGGTTGAACCGTCGCTCGCTGTTGGGAAAACTCGCAATGGTGGCTTCGATAATGCGATGTTGCTTATGAGCCAGGACAGTTGGTTGGCGAGGTTGTTTCGAGTCATGAAGCCGGCGATATTGTGCCCGGCACTATCATTCAAAAACAAAAATCAAACATTTGAAAGACCAAAGCTTCTTTCTTGAATGGGATGAGAGAGTGGTTTAGCAGGTCATCACTTGTTGTCCCAGCAAGGTGAGGTCAATACCCCGGCAACGCAGCGCGTACCGCGTCTCCTTAGTCAGCGGAGCGTACTCACGTGATTCAGTTTGACGACATCCTGCCCACCAAGGAAATAACTCCACCAGGTACCACCGTAACTACTGCAGGCAAATAACACTCGAATAAGTAACCACGGTCTGTGGCTATTAACCTTGTTCCTAGCTTGGCTCAAATCTTGTTCATTGTTACTGGCCTTGCACAGTCTGCAGCAGACGATGAATAATTATACAAACGCAACGTATCAGAGCAAATTGAAACGTGCTTTTTCCCAATCTTGGCAATTAAACTCATGTCAATTGACGATGGTCTCGGCGCCCGCCACCCGAGCATCTGTAGAACACAATCAAATTGTCGGCTGTCGGCGGCATCGGTGGGTCTGTGCGGCCAGCGCGTTGCAGTCGGCCGCAGGTTTTTAGAGCCGGGCGGGTCTCTGCCGAACTGAGTCGAACTGAAGTCCTTGATTGGCCCGTCTCGCCACCACATTACCTGTTTTTAACTGCATGCCACGAGGTTTTTTTATTCCCGCCAGCACATTGTACAACCTCGCCGGAGTCATGACGCACACATTACATTTAAGGGCTGATGCATGCAAATATTGGATGGACAGCAAGTTCAGAAGATCACGCGTGTGCAAAGCCGATTCACCAAGCATCATGCTTCGCAAAATCAGACTCACCACTAACAAGGTAATAACAGATATGCACTACGTCTGTAATCGGCCGACCTCGAGCCGATTACCACACAATGATCGTCAAAGGAAAAAATTGGAGTCCTTTCCGGAATCCACCAACGGTTCCAGAGCCGTAATGTCGGGTGTGCGCCCCAACTTTCCGGCCGTTGCGGCTGTCGGCTCCGGCTTCATCGTAGATAACACCCTCCCACGAAGTTGAAATTTTCTTGGTTATCCAGCATTAGGTATCCGTGTTTAAAGAAGCGTTTGCTCCCCGTTTGGTGGCCAAACTTATAAATACGAATTCTCGCCAACTTCAAACGTGGCGACTGGTCTTCACAACACGCTCACCCATCGGATATACGAACGGATTGCCAAGTGGATAACTACATGCCACTCAAAATGGCTTCAAAGAAGAGCACACCAGAAGCCGCGCAGAACACAAACTGTACGTCAGTCGATTATGAAAGTAATGGGCCTCGGGCGACGAAACTAGGCAGCTTCTCCATAACCAGCCACTTCACCCAAGACATACGGGGCTCTATGTTTACAGAACTTCAACTGGTGATTTTAACATTTTGCACCGGAATGCAAGGTACACTCAATAAAAATACCACCATGGTTCATAAAATGCCAAACAAATCATTGACAACGTGCTTGTTGACGCAGATGCCACGACATTCCCCGACTATCACTGCTTCGCATCAAATCAGACCGGTAACACCGTCTTCCTATGCCTGGCCCTTATCCTCCCCCAACTTAATGGGGACATGTTTTTCACACCGAATATTGGCGTGGCGTTAGGCTTGTTCCTGGGAGCAGGCTGGCTGACCGGTCAGCTCAGTCACATTATTGGCCCTCGCAGGCGATGGTGGCTCATCTTATGCAACTTGGTCCAATCCGGTTGTGTATTGGCTGCTGCAGGGATTCAGTACCAGTACGGCGTCAAATCGCATGGTCCACAGGCTCTGGCCGTCGTTGGTCTACTAGCTTTTGCAGCCGGAAGCCAAGTTGTACAATCGCGAAGCCTGTCCATGACTGAAATCAGTACGGCCATGGCCACCGCGGCTTGGGTAGATTTGATGATTGATCAAAACCTTTTTGTGGTGGAAAATCGACCTCGAACACGGCGGATTGCATTTCTTCTGTCTCTCGTCGTTGGTTCGTTGGTCGGTGCCGTAATTTACAGGGACGTCGGCTCGCCGGCTGCCATTGCGGTATCTGGAGGCGGAAAAGTGCTCGTCACCATTCTATATCTCTTTTCTCCTGCAGAGAAGCCCCAAGAAGATCAACCACCCGTATGAGTCCTGCAAGAATCTTCCTCTAGAATATGATTAGCGTGCATTTATGGCTTTCTGATTTGGTTCAAGAACTTGGAGTTTGTTTTGTTTAGCATACGAGACGAGACACGAGTTTGCAGTTGATTAGACAAGTTATAGAGCATTACCACATAGATAGTTTGAAAGTGCTATATCTAGATAGAGATCAGAAATAATAATCATCATGCATGAGTGTTGCATATCCGGCAAAAACCAGTCAAAAACCAGAGAACCCTTTCTGAGTGGCTCCAGATGATAGTCTGGCCAGGCATCAGAACTCAAGACGATTATTGATCAGTCTTTCTCAAAGGTCACGCTTTCGTACGCTATATGTTGCGATGTAATGGAAGATGGTGGTCAATAATGATGATGTTCTAGCTATAAGCTAGGTCCTATGAAAAATGAAGCAAAACAAGAAGACCTTGTGGGCCTGTGAGGCTGCCCTAAAGAGTGTGAATCACGACATGAATGAATAACGTACCAACCGCCAAGTGTGAGAATAGTGTAGGCTGCAGCTGCGGGGCAAGTGGCACAGCTGGGGAGAGAACTTGGTTACTGCCCAATTGGCCTACACCACTTTCCAAACCTGGCCTTGGATGTTCAGCCACTCGTAGTGAGCCGAACCCAGGTGCTGCGTTGTCAGCATCTAGCTACTTGGCTCCAGTGACGCTCCGCTTGTGGGTCGCCACGGTGAGCGCTGGTGCGCCTTTGTTCAGCGTCTACAGGCATCTACAGGCACCAGCCGGGCCTGTGCGTTTCAGCTCCCATCTACGGAGTGAAGGTGGCATGCGGGGGACAGTTTAACTGAGCCATTTCGTCCACATTGTCCAATTGACCCTTTCAATTCGAACGCCCACCACAGATGCAATTAAAGCTTGTTATTAATAAAATCCATTACCTAAATAGCTATCTAAGCTATATAATAGTTATGCCCCCCCTTTTTTAAAAAAAAATTAATAAATAAATTTTATCTTGTTTTTGGTCGCTGAGGCATTATCTCTTGCGGAGTTAATGCCACCTCGATGGCTCAGTTAAACGGTCCCCCGCTTGGGTGGCACGCAGCGATCGATCACGGGAACTCGTGTGGATTTCGCTCCAGGTCCTCGAGCTCATGGTTCCAGGCAGCACACCCACCCGACGCGATGTCCGCGTGCTGACATTCTATTCGGCCTCGCGTTTGGGTTAAAAGTCAAGGCCCAAGACTGTACCAGCCGAGCGATCAATTATTGAGGAGGGTGGATCATCGATGGCGAATAAGGAGTACGGTGTGCAGCCTTTCAGCTCGCCCCAAACAGCCATAACTGAAGTGCCCAATAGGCAGGCCAACTAACTAGGCTGCAAGTCGTCCGGCTTGTATAAAGCCGTCGACGATTCCCGTCAACAATGCTTAGACCTCTGTACCGACATTTGCCTTTCCATTCCAAATCATTGTTCGCCCTCCGTTCTTCCCCAGTTTCACCGCAATTGCTGAGATTGTGCTGTACACACAACTCTGGCCCCATCTCCTCTTCAACTTCACGCAGTTCATCCACCCAAGCAGGATCACCACTGTACTCCTCATTGTCCAATTTCTCTATAACGGCTCCATCAGTGATACCAATCATGTCTGCTTCGGATCTACCCAAATTGCCCGCCTCCCATGCGGATTTGGCCAGGCACATTACCGAGCATCCTGGCAAGCCGATGGTAGAAATAATGAAGCCTTATCGCGAGTACGAAACTCGTCTGCGAGAAGTCTATGCCCAAGATCGCCAGAATCCCCTCCTCAATGATCCCTACATTAACGTCATTCCCCTATTCACGGAAGAAACTTCCAAAGTCACCACCAGGGCAAGAGATTTGTCCGCTGAGTCGGATGAAGAGAAGGCCAGATATGTCATGCCTCTTCCTGCTGACAAGCGACGAGCTCACGGCTCTCCGGCCACTGTGGCTGACTTTGCAGAATTCCAACACAACTTCAACATCTTTTCCGAGTCTTCGTTGGTTGAAGTAGACTGGAGTAACGTTGTGGCCGCTGGATCATCTGTCGTCAATTGTCTGTTGCCTGTACCCAAGGAGTTCAAGGTTTCAAAGCGCAAGCTGCGAGAGTACTATCACGAAAAGTTCTGCCCGGCATCTGATGTTGACTTGTTTCTTTATGGTTTAACTCATGAGCAAGCGATTGAGAAGATCAAACAGATTGAGTGTGCCGTTAAAGATGCTCTTCTCAATGAAGTCACTGTGGTTCGCACCAAGTACGCCATCACAATTGCCAGCCAGTATCCCGTACGCCATATTCAGGTCGGTCTTCGTATTCCCGAACATTGCCATGGAAATGCTATACTAATCCCAATCGATAGATTGTTCTCCGTGTTTACAAATCTGTCAGTGAGATTCTCACCGGCTTTGACATCGATGCTGCGGGTGGTGCCTATGACGGCAAACAGGTTTACGTTACCCCTAGAGCATTGGGAAGCTTCATTACTCAGATCAACCACATTGATCTTTCTCGACGAAGTCCATCCTATGAGAATCGTCTTTCCAAGTACTCTCATCGAAATTTTGAGGTCTATTGGCCGGATCTAGACCGCTCCAAAGTCGATCCCACCATTTTTGAGCGAAGCTTCCAGAGGACCTTGGGTTTGGCCAGACTTCTAGTACTGGAAAGACTACCCACAAATCATGCGCGGGAGACATATCTCAACAAGCGGCGGACAGAGCGTGGCAGACCAACTAGAGCCCGATATTTCATGCCAATGCGCGGCAATATCAAAGATTCCCACGAGGATGAGGTTGCCGATTGGCTCTCAGAAGAAGATATCAGCAACTATCATACTTTCACGGTTCCCTATGGCGAGAGGTTTAATGCGAAACGCATTGAGAAGCTATGCTATACCCGGGATCTGCTTCTAAACGCCGAATGGAATCAGCCCAAGGATCGTCAAGTATATCTCCATCGACACCCTGCCTTTTTTGGGCGCGTTGAAGATGTTATTGAGGATTGCTGCGGCAGTTGTCCCCAAGCAGTGACTCCAGAGGAGATTGAGATAGCCGAAAAGGAGACCGAGATCTACATATCTGGCAATGTATCTTTCCTCATCGACGATCCAGGCCGACAACAAATTGGATCCTTCAATCCACTCACGGAGCAAGACTGGACTGACATGGCTTATGTCGGAAATACTGCTCGTCTGTGTCAGTCAATCGTCGATGGCGACATTGACGACGTGCTTAACTGGCTCTCTCAGGAAAGTGCTGACCCCAACAAACGTGACTATACTGGTCGGACGCCACTTCACCTTGCTGTCATGACCTCGACTCCTGACGTTGTAAAGTGCCTTGTGGATCACGGAGCTCGCCTGACCGCTCGCCTTGCCGATGGCAAAACGGCGCTGCATCTGGCTGCGGCTCGAGGCGACAGAGATATGGTCAGAATACTTATGGAAAAGAGTATTGAAAACGAAGAAGCCGAAGAAGAAAGACAGGCTAGGCGCCGCAAGGCCACAGTTGGAGATAAGGTTGACGATGCTCCTGAAACTTCTCAAAGCCCTGCTAGTCAGCAAGTGGAAGGGGAGGAAGTTGAGGATCAAGATACAAATATAGATGGAGAATTTGACGGCGAACTCGTTGACGACGAGCAAACAAACCTAGACGTGCATTCACTTGCCACAGGGTCATTCGTCAATGTTTCGAAGGACGGCGAAAACTCCGAAGGTCTTGTTCCAGAGGAGTCTGAAGATGAACCAGATTATTATAAAATCGATGTACTCGCATGGGATACGCCTTGTTCACCTCTGCATACGGCCATTGTTGAGGGCCATGAGGATACTGTCAAGTTACTGTATGATGTAAGGTCCATCCCAAACAGCCCCATTTTGTGTGCTGCACCACGGATGCTAACACTCAGTCTAGTATGGAGCGGATTCTATCTTGCCGGTCAAATTCCTCAATAACAATAACAGGTCAGATACTGCAGTCATTTTGACCCTAACCCTTGCCCTAGCCTTGCCTAAGGACAAAGCTATCTCCATGACTCGTCTTCTTCTTAAACTTGGTGCAACATCATCCCAAGCCGACGCTGAAGGCTGCACTGCTTTCTACCGCTACGTTGAGTGCGGTGACACTGAGATAGTGGATACTCTTCTGGAGCACGACAAGATGGGTATGAAGACTGCGATCAATCATATTATACTCGCGGGATACAGCTGGAGTATGGACGCTATCTCACCACTGCACCTTGCAGTACAGCATGGGGATCCAATCCTAGTTCTTAGGCTTTTGAATACAGGAGCCCTTCCCGAGATCGATTTTGACACATGGCTGAAAGCAGCTAAATTTGCACCCAATATGTCCAGGGATCTCGGGGACCTGGAACGTTCTAAGCAGGCATACAAGAGATCTTATGAATCCCCTTTATGCACCGCCATTCGCTTCGGAAATACTGAAGGCGCAATGGAGCTTTTGAAGCATGGTGCGAATGTCAACGCATTGACTCATGGCAGAAACGATTGGAGATGGAGATACATGAAGGGAACTTCAGTCCTAGACCTCGTCCGAGAGATGATTGAACTACTATCCAAGTACAAAGGAGAAAAACCAAACCTATCCAAACCTAATGCAAGACCCGGGCTGAACACCTATCTTGGACAGATTGAACCGGGCACGTATAAACATTGGGTAATTTCTCAAGACGTGCGAGCAAAGAAGAAGTCATTTGCCGACAGCACCAAGGCTTATGAAAAGAGCCTTGAAGAGGCTGAAAGTCGCAAAGGCGCAGCGGAGAAACTAGCAGCTGTCAAAGAATTGCTGGCTGGCTTCGAAACTCTGGAGCAATACATGGTTTCCGAAGGAGCCAAGACCTTTGAAGAGCTACACCCCGAGGTCGACAGCGAAAAGCGTAAGAAAGAGGACGTCAAAGAAGACAAAGACGAAGATGAAGTTGAGGAATACAAGTACGACTTTACGTTCAAAATTGATGACAACATGACAGAGTCAAGACGAGACGGATATATTGAGCTGTGGGTGCACCTTTACGCGTTTCTCCTGTTCTTTCTTCCTTCCTTCGAGCTAACATGTGTTGTAGTATGGAAGCTGCTTGGATGGGAAACCTGGACCGCATCAAGGAATTGACGCTCCAAGCTTGGGGCGCTGACAAAGAGCAGGCTCCTCTGAAAATGGCCATCACTGACGACTTGGGCAATTCCCCGTTTTCGATTGCCTTCTTGCACGGCCGATTTGACATTGCCCGAGCCATTCTCGAAATTGTAAAGGCTCAATGGTCCGCGCCCGAAAAGGATGAAATCCGCTACAGAATAAAACAAGAACGACAGGGCGAAAACTCTGAGGAGTATAGTGACGAAGAAGAGGGTGGAGAATCGGACAACGAGCCACAGATCGAATCACAGATTGTTGACAAGGACTTTACCATCGACGACATCGGTCAGGTCTCCATGCAGGTCAAGTCACACGTCAAGCCCGTACAGCATATCTGCGATACAGTATCAGCTTTCACCATCAAAGGCGGAAAGGCATCCAGGAGTAAATGGTTGTCCGGGACGCTCTTCCAGCATGTGCTAGAAAATGATGATGCGGCTGGTTTAAAAGCATTGTTAGATATGGGTCAATACTTCAGTGAGGAAAAGCAAGACGCCGATGAAGAAGGGGATTCTAGCAGGTTCACCTTTCCTAAAGAAGACTTCAGATGGGCTGTTGAGAATGGGAAGACAGAACTCCTATCTCTCATTATCAAACGAACCGGAGCTGGCATTCCTCTCGATCACCTTGTGAAGAAGAGTGGTGTGGAAGTGAAGCCAAAACCGCGCTATTATCAGGGCTTGACTGTGTACGGAAAGAAGAGGTAAGTTTGTCCGCTGTCCGTTAATTGGTGGGGTACGCTGACAGTATTGCTTAACTACAGAAAGGATTGGGCAAACGCAGGTCGTAACGTTGTTAGCCGAACCAGTGGCATGAAAACGCCCCCTCTCCTACATGCAGCTTTAGAAGGATCCATTGATGGCGTCGAGTTTTTCCTAAGTGACAAGCCGCACAGACTTTACACTGAATTTAGCAAGTCTAGAGCTGCCCGCGGAGACCCGAGATTCAAGCATTTGAAGGAGAGCCCCGGAGGTTTTGACCGAGCTATTTCGAAATGGCTGGGTGCTAACAGTAAGCTAGATTTCCTACCATCGCCGTCGGACGTCCTTTGCTAACAAGATGGGACAGATGATTTAGTCATTCATTGCGCTGTGTTGGGACAATCCAAGGAGTCGGCAGAATTGCTCGAGTTTCTCGTCACTAACTGCCCAGAATATCTTGAAAAGAAGACATCTGACGGAGAAACCCCTTTGATGATTGCCTGCAGACTCGGTCGAACAGACTTTGTCAAGATTCTCGTTGATGCAGGCGCTGACCAATCGACACGCAACTTGAAAGGGGAGAACATCATTCACGCCTGTCTTGCCGAGCTCCCCAAAGCTGTCCAGCTCAAGTCCATGCTAGATCTGTTTGACTCAGATCTCCGAAGCCATCTGTTCCTACAACGTAAGAATATTACGGAGAACGGTACCACGCCGCTTCACACCTGGATCTATCAATCTTCGGGTCTGGGTCCGACCGGGGACGCCGAGCCTGGCTACACTCGGTTCTATAATCAAGGGCGATATATTAACAACACAACATATGCCAACGAACACGACGTTGTTACCACGCTTCAGCTCCTACTGGAATATTCCAAAGGCAAAGAACTAGACTTGCTCAATGGTGCAGGCGAGACATGTCTCCACACAGCCGTCAAACAAAACATGCTCTCCTTAGTCAAAGTCCTCGTCGAATTCAACCCGCAGCAAGTTTATCGCGAAAACGCCGTGGGCCGCACGCCCGCTGAACTTGCTCATGACGGCTTGATATCGCAAATTATCCGGCAGCCTGATCGTCCCCAGATCGACAGAAACGAACAGATCTCACAAATTGTCAGCAAGAGCACAGACAGTTACAAGGACGAGGCTGTCTTGCAAGCCAAATCCGACCAGCTCAAGACGGATATTACAGACTTGGGTCTTAGTGGGGAGTACACAGCCAAGGACCTGGCCCTTATTCTCCCGTCAATGGGTATTGGCGAGGGCAAGTTAGCAAAGAACTTGCCCGTGAACAAGCTCAAGTCTATAATTTGGGATTTTATGGCCACTGCAATGTTGAAACATCCCGGCAAACGACGGCTCGTGAGTCTCAATGAGGCGAACGACGTAGCTAGAAGATTAGGCGAGAAGCACACCGGTTCGCGGTACTTTAGCGTCGAGTCTCGCAAGGATGAGGATGACGAGGTTGCTTCGTATGATGGCAAGAAGGATGAGAAGAGTGACTTTGTGACGGTGAAGTTGGTTGATCGGCTGGACAGTGCCTGGCCGGAGCCGGATCAGGATGATGAGGTCGATGACAGTGGCAGCGACGAAGAGTAGAGTAGTTTGGTGACATTCTCCGCCTGACCACGCTATGTTGCTGATGTTGTCTTAGCAATATTCATAAACTCTGGTATTCCATGATCCACTACGCAATGTGAAGTGCTGCTGTTGTAACGTTAAATTATTGTTTATTACAGACACGAGATTTTGAATAGTGAACTGTATATACTCAAACTTCCTCAAACTCCAAACGACAAATCCATTATTAGTCATGTCTGCATACACCTATCAACTCGCCACTGCCAATGCCAAAAATGAAAATGGCATCACTTGTATACAAGTACACAACCCTATGCTCATGACACGTACACAGCGGCCTTGGGAACCCCGTCGCCCCAAAGACCAACTACAGCCATGGCGAACCCGAGGGCAGCCAGGCCAGTACGAGCAAAATAACCTCTAGAAAGGGATTCCACTTGAGCCCTCACTTCCTCTCCATTAATATCATCAATCTCCTCCTCGCTAGCAGCTTCGCTGTGCACATCGCCAAGCACTTCGTAGCTGGCTTCCATCTTGGCACGAGTAGAGGGCTTCTTAGCCCGCGGGGTGGCAGCAGGACGAGGCGCCGGCTGCGGCAGCAGACGCGGCACAACTGTCGAGAGCACCGCGATAACGGACGTATAGAGCAGATACGGATGGCGAGCGCGGCGAGGTGACAGGATAAACGAAAGGAAGAGTGGCGCAGAGGCAAGAGACGTTAGCGCGAGGAGGGGTGTTTGAAGGCTGGCGGTCAGAGAGGTGATGGCCTGGGAGGCAGATGTCGAGGAAGAAAGTTGAAGGAGGTTTGGGAGGCTGACGTTGGAAACGGTGTAGGAGACTCCCTACGGTGATGATTAGTTAGTTGGAGAGCTTCTTTGGCAATGAGGGCTGCAGGCCCAAGCTGCAGAGTTGCGGATTTGTTCCTAGGCCTCTACAACGAAACAAGACAAGTATCTGTTCTTAACAATATTCCCGCTTTTATAGCGAAAGTGTCTCCATGGAACACCCTTTCGGCCGTGATGAATAGGCTAGGGAAAAGTAGAAATTCGCATGGTGACATACCGTCAGTAAGCCCAACGAAACGGTCCCCACAAACTTGAGGACCGAAACCGCCTTTGCGCCAGCACAAACCATATTTGGATCGCTAGATTTTCGGCGGGGTTCACGCTGGTATTAAAACTTTGGCGCTCCGGCAAGTAAAAAGAAACCAGTTTTGGGCAGCCCTAGAACGCGTGCTGATGACGAAGGCACCGTTGCGTATTTCCAAAAGAGGGGTGGCGGTGGTTGGTTAAAGTGATGAGAGCGGATGGATGGAATGATGCGCTAACGAGGCAGGTCTGGCTTGCAAGCGGGGGACAGTTTAACTGAGCCATCGAGGTGGCATTAACTCCGCAAGAGATAATGCCTCAACGACCAAAAAAAAAAATATATATATATATATATAATTATTATATAGTTTAAATAGTTATTTAGTTAATAGATTTTATTAATAATAAGCTTTAATTGCATCTGTGGTGGACGTTCGAATTAAAAGGGTCAATTAGACAATGTGGACGAAATGGCTTAGTAAAACTGTCCCCTACATGGCTTGCTCGTCACTTTGCACAGCGACAAATAAAACCGGGGGGGGTGATTGGCCAGTGCTGAGAGGAGAGCTTGTCTCCACTTTTTCGTCCTCCATCAAGCCAGTGTGATCCACCGACAAAAAGACATTTTCTCCTCCAAGCCCTGTGTTGTGGCCATTTCTTTTTCTTTTCCTTTCCCTACTATCCGTACACCGAACTCGTAAGTATTCCACCTCCCAGCAACATCTTACACGCTTCTTTCTTGGACTCAATTTATGGGGGGGGGAGGCAATTTGATCCCCCCTTTGAATCTCAAAATGATGAATTCGTTTTTACAAAACCCTTCAAATAATCTTAGGAAGAGCCGTCTGAGACACCTCCCGGGTCAGATCGACTTCTTTTAATATTTTCCTTGAAGTGCAGGACGACCCCTTGGCTCGCGTCCACTCCGGATTTCCAGCTACGAGTTGATCCCGTCGCCGTTCCAAACTAGCTCCTTTTCTATGCATCGTCATATGCGTGGGAGGTTCTGGGGCGTACGAGGATCCTCGTGGTGAGGCTGGTTGGATGGTGGGAGGAGTGGTGCTTATAAACTGGGTTTCTGAAAGAGATATACACCTTCTTATTTTTCGTCGCCTCTGGCCGAACTTTGTTTCTTTGTGTGAGAAGTTCACGATGGAAGAACCAATGGCTAACCTTTGTATGCAGATGGTTCACGTTATATCTACTACGAAGTGTACTATCGAGTTGGGGATTTTTGCTTGCACGACTTTTGCCCTATATCTTTGCATATACTCAGTAGTGCTATGAAATATAGCTCAGCCGTAATAATGTACTCCTCATTCATACCCGAATTTTCTCTACGCCGTGCAATATATCATCAGCCGGTCCAACCCAAAAATAAAACCCAATGTTTCATTTAAAGCTCATTCATCGCTTTCACTTTCTATAACCTGCCGTCGTCCGCGGACAGCGCGTAACGCAGTGACATCTTCGAGGTCGGAATCTGATAGACTACTCCCGTCAGGTATCCTGGTCTCGTTCCTACCAATCAGCGTGTTCAGGTCAGGCATATTATCGCTCTCCTGGGTAGCTGAGAAATGAGTAGGGACATAGAATAGCTGCTTAGTTTTTGCCTGGGGTGTACTCTGTGTCGAAGCCGTCGTTAGTGATGTTGCCTGCGAATTAATCATGCTTGAGGTCGCTTGGTTGTCCGCCACAACAAAATCTAGCAGATCCGCACCATCGTCTGATCCACTGCTTCCCATGAGATCACTGTCTCGCTCACAGTCGTCCCCTAATTCATCACTGTAGATACCACCTCTTTGCTTTGCTGATCTCTTCTTCGGCTTAGCCCTCTGTTTCTTAGGTTGTCTATTTCGGTCTCTGATCCTTGCTCCTTGAGGTCCCTCGTCAGGTGAAACAACCTCCGCCTCTTCTGGTAGCGATGCTGCCATATTAGATACTGCCGAGGCTTTCCTTCTCTTACTCTTAGGTACTGTTGTGTGGTCTGGCGTGCTACGCCTCTTCCTCGTCCCAGAATCAGGAGTTTCATCCACGTTTAACTCTCCGTCTGATTCGGCAAACGCCCTAACAGGAATGTTGCTGAAGGAACTTGAGTGTGAAGAATCACCTTGTCTGGCCATACGGTTCGAATTGTTGCCCATGTTTGCTAGAAGCTTGACCACGCGCTTTGTATAAGTGCCATGTTTCAAAGTTGACACTGGCCGCAGCTCCCTCTGAAGAACAGGATGCGCACTCATACTAGGCATATCTGTTTCCTCGACCACGCTGTGGTTAAATGGCAGGTCACGATATGTACGGTCAAGCTCCTTAAGCTCTTCGCCGGATAATATGACATCGGTTAGATCTGGAATCTCTTCAAGGTCATCCAGCTCGGGATTCCGTGCTGATTTTGGCTCCTTCGCTTTCGAACCGCCATTGAGGTAGTTTGAGAGCGTTTGGAATCCAGTTTCCACCCCATCCGGCATATGGAACTTCTTTGGGGGCTTCTTTTTCCCAGCAGGAGCACGGCGCTTCTTGGGTTCTGGCAGGGACTGATTCTGTGTATTTTCAATCGGGATGTCGACATGCCGCTTGTCAACCTCTGGTCGAATTTCCCTCGGGACGATTCGGGTTGAAAGGTCAAATCGGAAGTTGAAACGGCTCCCTTCGCAAATCATTTTTTGCATCTTTTCGTAGCTGTCCTTGGACTTGGCAAATTGATCCTCTTCTTTGCCCCTCATCAACAAAAGAACAACGTTTCCAGCTCTCTTACGACCGGTTCGACCCATTCTTTGAAGCATGCGGATTGGTGACGCGGATGAATCGTAGCAGACAATCAAGTCAACTTGTCCAATGTCCAGTCCTTCTTCGCCAATAGACGTTGCCACCAAGACATTAAATTCGCCCTTTTTGAACCTGCCAATAGTCTCGATTTGTTGCGCTTGTTTCATTCCCTCACCTCGCTTGCCATCCGCCTGTCCCACAAAGACGCTAGCCTTGAGAAGGGGCTGGTGCTTATTGAGCTCACGCACAATGTCTTCCGCTGAATCACGATACTCACTGAACACAATGACACGCGTTGTCGAGTCTTCTCCCTTGTCCATGAAGTGATTGAGGACGCAATCCGCCAACGCCGTGAGCTTTGGGTGTCCCACAAAACCATCTGTCCGGAGCCAGCCGGAAATTCTGTCCATCATTTCTCGAAAGCTAGAGTCCTCTACCAGTTGGCGCTTGTATTTAGAGCCCCTTTCGCCCTTACCTTCATGTTCGCTTCGAAAGTCGACCATGTTGTCATAAAAAGGCTTGATTCCGTGGAAGTTGAGCAACTTAATTGAATGTGCGAGGCTGGTGAGGACACTAAAGATGGCTCTCATCATGAATTGAACACCCTGATTCGCGTGCCGCCCTCGGGTTCCAAACCATTCTTTTTGCGCTTGCATCAACCCATACGTCGTCATTGCCATCGGATTTCGACCATAATAGATGTTTTGAGAGCTAAGCTTATCCACGAGAGGTTTCAATGCTTTTGTAAATAGTTCGCTCACAAGAATCATCTCGTCTGACGGATCCAGAACCGTTTGGTCAATATTCCTGTCATGAACATACTGTCGAATATCGAGAGACTCCTCGGTTCTGATCTCGCAATGGGATATGCCCAAGTTGTCTATGACTTCTTGTACAGTTTCGATTTTTGAGCCGGGAGTCGCTGTTAGTGCCAGCACACGGAAGCTTTTAGAAAATCTTCTTATCATTTTAGTCACTTTAGCATAAGCATACTCCCCAACGGCCCGATGAGCCTCGTCAATAACAATGAGCGTGATGCTTTTAGGATCTGCATATCCATGTGATAAGTCATTGAGGAGAGTTTGCGGTGTCATAAAAAAGACGCGCTTAGTCTGCCACTCATCTACTCGTAATGCTGGTGGTATATCGCCCGTTAATAGCGTAGTGTCGAACCGCGGGATTCCGACAATGCTGAAGCACGCATCTATCTGCTGAGCAACCAGAGGCTTGGTAGGAGCCACGAAGACAATCTTTGCTGATTTCATCCATCGATAGAAGTTCAGCATAACCGTTGCAGCAATGAACGTCTTGCCCAGGCCCGTTGGCAAAGCGACCAGTGTGTTGTTGAACAGACTGTTCTTGACAATACTGAACTGGTAATCTCTGATAGCACCAATATTCGTCGGATAAACCCACGTTTGCATCGCTTGCTTGTCGATTTCATGCTGGCTTGGCTCCTCCGGAACATCCACTCTGTACACTCTCTGGTTTGGGAGGTGAGCCTGAGATGGCGCATCACCCTGGGTCATGGTACCCCACAGAGTTGTTTGGTGGAAGCTCCCAGAGCTGGCCCGCGAAAGCCCATGATTCTGTCTAGGGCCATCTGATGCTGTCGCCACTGCATCAGGAACTCTGCGTTCTGGCTCGGGTGATGAAAAGGCATCTGAAGGCAAATCTTCAAGAATTTGCGAGACTACTGCCGGTGAGTTTGGTTTCCTGCGGGTCTGAGACTCAAACAAACCTGCATTTGATGACGACTGCCCTCTGTGAGAGGGTGAGGCTTGATTGAATACCTCAAGTAAGTCCTCATCTGCTATGTCATCGCCAAATTCATCGTCATCCATGACGAGCAAGTAGGAAATGCCAGCAGTCTCGTTATTCGACTTAAATTTTTAATCAATGTTCGAATACGAATCATTGTAATTCGAATACTCCGTACGCTGATCAAGATTGGCTATTCGCTCTGGATGGCTGCCTGCGTGTATACGCGCTTCGTGTTCGTGCAAGACACGAAACAAATGCCGTGTCACGTGATATGATGCTCACGGAAACACATCGGCTATAGATTGTTAGAGCCAAAAATTACAGCTTCCATTATGAAAGACTGATATATGGTTAGATACATGTAGTTGAAGTATCTAGCAGGACTTCAAATCTCATCAAAATCACAACAGAGGGTGAAACAGCTGTCCCATAATCGCACAAACCGATGTCGTCTTGTAAGGCTGCATTAGGCAGTAGTAACTGGTGCCTGGCGCAGTTGTAGAGCTAGAAAAGCGGGTCTTGACCGAACGTCACTTTGCACACACTCCATTACACTACTCGTTCTCCTTCCGACTACCGTAATCTTCACGCAATCTTCACGCAACCACTGGTTTTGTACCAATAAAAAAAACACCCGAAAGAAAGTAGCCCGAAGCCCCTTGTGCCGAGAGAACGCGCGCGTCACTTGTCATATCATTCACTACTTGTCGCCATGGCACCTCGAGGTCCTCGAGCATCTGCTCCCCAACGGGCAAACCGAGGAGCCACGTCTCAAGCGAAGACAACCACGAGAGGAGGCATTCAAAAGAAGAGGGCTGGTGCGGCCAGGACTGACCTGGATGGCGACCTAGACATGGACGCAGTTGGCAAGCGAGCAGCCAAGGTTGCGTCTAGCGAAGCAAGAGGGTCCAAAACAAGGCCTGCAAAGGCCGGACCTGGAAAAAATCCTCGAGGCGTCTCAACAGCGGCACAGACTGTCTTGAAGCATCTGAGAGGAAACGATGCTTCTAGCTTAGCCGCTCGAGTATCAGCCGTTAGTTCTGGGCGAGCTACCCGGGCGAGGGGCAAAACTGGAAATTTGTGCTTCCTTCGCGTTCACGGCTTGAAGCAGAGCAAAGCAGTATCCAATCAGGATGGTGGACTCAGCGACTTACTCGCATTTTTGGAGAGAAAGGCATCATCGTTTACTTCCACACCCAGCAAACAAACAAGGCAGGTGATGATAAAGAAGGTATGTCGATCATTAACGCAATATCCAGGGCGCCATAGTATAACTATACGGCAAGTCGATGCGTCTGCTCACCAGCAGCTTCGGCATTATCATCTCCGCTGAGAAGCACATCTCATCAGGGAAAATGTTTTATATCGCCCCGGTCATCAGCATCACTTTTAGTTATCTGCTAACATCACGCAGTCACATTTGGTTGGTGATTACGTTTTTCTAGGAGTCTCCCGGGAAGATGCAGACGAGATCATCAAGCTCAACGCATTTACTTTCGCCGGAACGCAACTGGAGATTGTCGAGTCCAGCGAGGACTTGGCATACCAGAACAAGGCGACAGAATCCAAAGAAACCCAAGAACTTCGAGCTAGGCTCCAGTCAATTTTGAGTCAGAGATATCTCGGCGCAAACAAACTCCTAAAGCTTGACGCGCTTGCTTCTGATACCGAACTTGTCACACTGGGCATGTTTGAAAATAAAGAGCGGGCTCTCAAGACTTTCAAGGGCTTGATGGCAATCTGTGACGGCTTATTCAAAACAGCTGCGGAAAAGCGGGAAGCTATCGAGAGCATCAGTCTTGCCAACAACAGTATTGACGATGTCGCCCAGGTGGAATCAGTCGCAACAACGTTCCCACAATTAAAAAACCTTGACATGAGCGGGAATCAAATTGCCAATATGCAGGCTCTGGAAAAGTGGCGCGGCAGCTTCAAGTCACTAGAAACAATCTACATGACTGGCAATCCCATCGAGACTGCGGATCCGACTTATAGCGCAGCATTACTACAATGGTTCCCAAAATTACAGGATGTCAATGGCACTCAACTTCGCACCCCTGAGCAAATAGCCGAGCAAGAGATGGCGTCGAAGCCAAAGCCTATACCACAAAACGGGCCAGACTTCCGTGATGTTAACGGCATTGGTGAGAACTTTCTTTTGGAGTTCTTTACCGCTTATGACAATGATCGACAAGGCTTGGCGATGAAACTTTACGACGAAGGAAGCCAATTCTCTTTAGCCATCGACACACGGTCAGTTAGGGACTCGGATGCCCCTGCTCCTATGCCTTGGGCAGCGTATATCAAGGTGTCTCGTAACTTGGTCAAGATTACACATCAACCTGCGCGGGTACAACGATTGTTCAAGGGGGCATCCTTGATTCATGAATTATGGAATGGCCTTCCGCCTACCAAGCACCCTAATATCAAGGAGGATCTTAGCAAATACATTATGGATTGCCACCCGCTACCTGGTCTTGTCGATCCTACCGGCCAAAATCCGATGGGTGTTGATGGCTTGGTCATTTCAGTCCATGGAGAGTTCGACGAATACGACCAAAAGACAGCAGCAGTTGGCAAGCGAAGTTTCTCTCGCACTTTTGTTCTTGGACCTGGTCAACCTGGAAAGGGACCTATTCGGGTTGTCAGTGATTTGTTGTCATTGAGAGCATTCAACCCACTGCCAAATGTCTTTGTGGCGCCGAATCAGCCTCCCGCCGATGCAAACAACCAGCATCAGGCAATGATTGCGGAACTGTGCAAACAAACCGGCATGACACCACAATATTCGGAGATGTGTTTATCGCAAGTTGGGTGGGAATTCAACAAGGCTTTGGTAATATTCAACGAAAAGAAGGTTGGTTTCGACAACAAAATCATGCTAATCAAGGTGGGAAACAAGTATTAATGAGAATCTCTAGGCACAACTGCCACCGGAGGCTTTCGTAACACCTCCACAGTAGGTTGATGCGATCTCTGATGCGTGGAATGGAGCATTGTTCGCTCGTCTGGATCGAAACGTTTCACACGTCACGGGAGAGAGGGTCATGATCATCATTATAATATCGCACAGTGGCAATGAGAAGGGGTATGGCGGAGGTAAATCATTGTCGGCATTATGTTTGGAGTTTGGTTGCTGGGTACATCGCATGGGTGGGGGACAGATTTATTTTTCGTCGATTCAAATATTATCGAGTGACGATGCATGGGCTGTACGACTAGAAACTATCTGTTATGACAAAAACATACATGGAAGATGGACAATTTACCAACAGTCAGTAACGTATTAGCTTGTGCTGAAAGTGAGCTGCCTTTTCAATTGAAGCCAGAGCGGTTATAGGGTAGCTACGCAATGAAAGTAACACATTGTCGCAAAGAAAAGAGATAGCTAGCAGGCCATCGGCGCTAAGACCTCCCAATAAAGGCCACAATAACCAAATACAGCCATCATATTTGTGCCATCTACGGAGTAGTGGAAGAAAGAAGCCCCGAGCGCATGGCAGCAATCATGCGAGTCACACAGGGCGTCAAAGTGCTTTACATGAACATCTGTGCACATGACACTGGTGTTGTAGGGAGGAAACTATCTTTTGAGGCTGAACAGCTACACCAATCAGGTGATGCAGCAGCATCATTTAACAATATTGCGCTATATGATCACAGAGTAACTAACTGGAGCCGCGCGCTTTGGTAGCGTGTGGTTGTGATGGTGGTGATGGGTATGTTGAGTGATTGATTGGAGACAAATTGCATGATCACCTTGTACTGCGTCCGGCGTATGAGACCGTACAATACCATGTATTATACGGAAGTACGGAGTACCATATTACTATTTGCTGCCCTTGAGGGCATGGGCACAAAACTGGTCAGGCGCTGGAGTCAAAGAGTTTAAGATAAGATGGCACAAGAGGATAAACGCGGGATGAGATGCTCCGGACACAACAAGGGCTACTTTGACTGCCGAGGGTTTCAAAGGAAATTGTGCTCAGGTTCAGATGGAGTGGGATGTTTCCTCGTCCTCCGCAACCCCTACCTACCCAAGGAGGGTGGTCTTTCGTCTTTGTACGAAGTACGGAGTATGTTTTGGTTGTTTATGGTCTCTCTTTGAAAGGGAAATACTTTTTGTGTTTGCTTTTTCGGCCTAAGGCCGCCGAGACAATCGATGATTAACAACAGAAAAAGGAAAAGGAAGAGGCGTAGCTAGGGAGGAGAAGAAGCAAAACAGCATGTTTGGGCACGATCGGATATGTAAAAGGGCGATATGGGAAAGATTTTGGTGGCGCAAAGAAGATGTGTTTGAAATTGCATAGACAGGGCGGCTGCCCGGATAAAATAAAATGGATGATGGGTGGATGTATTTGGTGATGGCGACAAAGAAGCAGATAGATGCACCGCAGTTTTTTTTTTTTTTTTTGGCTGGGCCGGGGCTTGACAGCGCTCGACTGCCGCGGAAAGGGGGGGGGGGGGAGGGGGCGGTTATCCGTCATTCGTCATTCGTTATTCGTTATTATTAGGAGACTCACTGAATATTATTCACCTGAATCTGTGGTGTAGGTGAATGGTGCCAGGAGCTCGTACGCGGGGGGTTCAGGTCATGTGGTATGAACCGGGGAGAAGGCGAGTCAAGGAGCGCGCATGTTTTGGTTTCGCTTGGCTTCGAGACCTACAATGCACCTACAATGCACTTGCGATGCAATACGTACGTGACTTTTGGCTTCTGACTACTCTGTAGTCCGTATCTAGCTATACTACTCCGTATAGTGTGCCGGCATGCGCAGTCATTATCCATCGTGTTGTATTGTGACTACTCCGTAGTTACTCCGTATACCCGTCTGCTATATCTATGAGGCTGCCGCCCGTCGCACTCTTCCGACTGCGACCCCAGATGCGACCAATATGTCGGGCTTATAACTAAATAACCAACTAACTAACTAATGCCAGTCACCCACATACATGTATTGTACTCCGTACTTCTGCAACGCCTTAAGCAGATCTCTTGCCTCCTCTGACATCACCTGCTTTTCCGAGCGGGCCCGAGTGCTCGTCACGTCAGCCACCCATTCACTCTGCCACACAATACGTATGTATATGTATGTGTGCTCCGTCTGCAGGAGCAATTTTATATCCAACTGACAATTCCGTCTCTGTCGGTGATTACCAGAGCCCAAGTGTTGGAAGAACCCATATTTCTCCGTAGAGTATAAGCTTATGGGGGATCTTATTCTAGTGTCGTGTCAGACCTGAAGCAGGCCATTCATTAGTAGAACCGAGTTTTTTTTACTCAAGTTCCGCATCGCATTGTTCAACGGAACATACCCCACGTAACTAGCTTTTTTCCTAGTTAGTTAGTTCTCGATTCCCATCATTTTAGTTCCATGGGTGCCAAAGACTCAGTAACCCCGGGTTTCCATCGTTCCATTCCAGATATCCGCCGGGAATTCGCATGAAAGACCACCCTCCCCTATCTGACCATTTTCTGGCTCACACAATACTTATGACCCTAACAAGAAAGATACTTTCGCTCTAAGAGCGGGCGGAACAGGGAAAACGTAGCGGCAGTGCTGCGATATACAAGTAGCATAATCAAAATCTCTTGCCAAAATATCAGGAAAATTTCGGTATTGACAATCAGTGCATGTGGGTGAGTGATATCTGCATAACAACTCACTACGGAGTACGGCGTAACTACGGAGGAGATCTCTTCGTCTCGTCTGATAATCATGTCGCCAGCAAGAGCTGTGCCCAGTTGCTGCCCACCTACCGCCACCGCCCCTTCGCGCCTCGTGTCTCTACGTACCCACCCAGGCATGCTGCAGCCACCTTGTCACCCAAAATGATCCATCCCGATCAAGTCAAGCCCGAGGCAGGGCATCGTGAGTAGCGTGTTTCAGCATTTGGGCAGCCGGTAGGCTGGTGGAGTCTCCAGACCAGGGATCCTACGCGCCGGCGCGAAGACCCTGGCAACTCGTAACAGCATTTGGTTGGCCGATGTGGCCCACGATATCCTTTGTGTCTTTAAAAACTGCGGGAAGCCGGAAAAGTCAATCTCCCAACCCTGCCGGCTGGGAAAAGAGCTCATTTCGTTGGCACCATTTATGACGACACAGTGAACCATCGCAATCTCGACATGTTCCTCACAAACCGCCAAGTTTGTTATGTCGTAGATGCGAACAAAGAGGCATTCGGTCTTATGTGTCTGATTGTGCCTCGATTTGTGCCTCGATTTGTTGCTGGATTGGCAACTCGATGCAGAGCTTGAACACGTATTGCAGTCCGGTACTCCGTATTATCGCAGTACATACCATTTTTCTTTCGCCTTACTCCATTTCAAGATCGTCCTCCGTCCGCACACGTAGTACTCCGTATTTGAGCTACGTAGCACACGTCCAAGTATGATATATCCTTACCTTTTGTTCCTGCACCTTCAATCACAGTTACGCGGTGCCAATGCGGTGCCAACGCACTGCGTTGCTCGATACTGTCCGCTACAACACCATATGTTGGTAAAAGCAAGTAGCCCTTTTGGGTTACTTTTGCCCTTTGTCGAGCCGTCAAGTGACATTCAGTTTCAGGGCAATTCGCGCCACACCGGTGGATGCTGATGTGTCTGCGGAGGACGGAGTACACCGCCGAAGAAGTGCCAAGTCGAATGCTCCGTGGAGTAATTGGCTGGAGATCAAGTATTGTAAGGTGCAGAATGACCTGCACAATCGGAGGAAATTTGCGGCAAAACCTCGTGTGTCGCCCTGCCATTGAGCTTCAGGTTGCGGCAGCCTGCAGTGTGTCATGCTGCTAACTTGATTGCATTTGTAGGTAGGGCATCTAAAAACAAGCGTGTCTTTAATAAAAGCATGGAGAATGGGTGAATGCGGGAGGGTTGAGTTCCAGACGATAATAACACCGGGTGACCAGCAGATTGTTCCTTCTGCCCGTATGTTGACTTGTACGCAAATGGCCAAGTCAGAGACAAATCTCCGTATAGGGCCGTACCTATAAATCACAAAGTACGGAGAACGGCAGCACGGCAACAGACGATTGCGTACTCCGTACTCCGTACTCATTACGAAGTATTCCGCACAATACGTTAATATACTCACGAGCAAGTCAGAAGGGCTGATGATGCGACTTTGTGATTGCAAGGAGCGAGGTGCAAGTAGGACTCTCATCGTCTTGTGTGATGCCGTGTGCCTGAATAGACAGCTGAAGCATAGGCATTCCAGTATAACGTGAACTGATTGCTTCTCCATCTATATAGCACCTTGAGGAACTATAACACGATATTATGCGGAATACGCAGAGTACGGAGCATCGTAGTCCGGATTCCGTTCACCGCCCCGAGCCACACAAATTTTTTGTCTCTAAAGACCTTGCTTTCGCGGAGTTTGTATCGCCACGATGTGCAGCATTGTTTGTATTTGTGTATGGACGAAGTCCAAAGCGGTGTAATATCCATGAACAGCTACCGCTGGGTCTGTGCATCTCGATATGTCAACCGGTGAGAACGTCTGACCCCCCTTTTTCACTTCCGGCCTCTAGAAGTGGTAGTAAAACTCGATGCAGAGCTCTTTGTTGCGAGTTGCAGGGGCTGACGCCAACGAGCATGGTGACAGACACGCGACCGGACGTAGCTGTACCTGGGGCTCAAAAGATACGAAGCGAGCGTCGCGACGGACTATTGGAATGCGAAGTACCGTGTCGTCATGCAGGACCTCAGTGGGCCTGCGGCTCGACGATGGCTCGCACTAGTGATGGAACGTCGTACACGCGTGCTGATTGGTCGCGCGTTGCAGGAACCGGAAATCGAGACGCCAGAAAGGATGGGATTCTGAGTGGTGAGTGGGTGACGGAGTGGCTGGCAAAAGCGGGAAACGAGTAACTAACTAACTAACTACTCCGTAATACGGAGTACGAATAGCAACCGTCGACGGTTTGTCTGCTGGTCAGTCTGATGCTAGTAATGCAAGGTTTCTACGGAGCATTATCACAGTATTTTTATTGCATATATTGCATGTATTTTACGGAGGATGGACTATACTTACCAGACAATAATGTGGAACGAATGGATGCTGTCTACCAGGTCATGCCACTCACTGGTCGGTTGGACGTCAGAACGGCCAGGAACAGCAGGCTGGCCTGAGTCGGGTGCTCCTGCCTTCAAATGCCCAGTGCTAGCCATGACTGGCCATAACTGGCCATGACTGACTTCTTGTCGGCGTTTTCCTCCTCTTCCATGCATGCGTGCTTTTACAATACAAGTGTGGAATATTGTACGGAGTACCAAAAAGGCTTTCTGCCCGATTGCTTCCACTACATCATTTTGCTTTGTTGATTTCGTTGGAAGATTGCCTGCATGCCGGACCTGTCCTCTGGAGACACACAGTCGATGGGGTAAACAATCGGCACGTTGCTCGCCGGGCTTGTGTCCACCTCGCTGCTAGTTCCTATGGTGAGAGAGTGAGGTGTCTCGCGCAAGGTTCCAGTTGCATGGCACGACACAAGTGCTGGTACGCTGCTGATAGCACTACCTGTACGCCGTTCCATGTTTTGATTTTCTCGTGGCGACAATTTCAATCCGACTGCTCAACTACTTTATGCGACGACCGTTACGTGGCCGGATTCTCAGTAATCGATGTAGAAATCAAAAGTTGCTCTTTACAAAGATGGTGGAATACTCCGTATACAATCCTACACTGCAAATGCGATCCGGCAAAGAGACATGGCGACATCGAGAGCAGTACTCCAGTGCTGGACCCCGGCTCCGTGGTGGATCAGGCACCCCGTATCCCGTCAACAGATGGGTCTCACATCCCAGCCCCGGTCGCCAGTCGCCAGTCACGGTGCCCTGTGCTTATGCCTGTGCCTGTGCCTGTCCTATCTTGTCTAGTAATAGTTAGCCTGGGGTGCCAGGGCAGGCCAGGACAGGCCAGGAACAGCCTGCACCCTCCTCTCCTGTCGTGGCTGTCGTCCCTAATATTATCCTCAAGTCGTGTTTCCCGGTGTGCTCTGCACCAAGTCCTCCCATCCAGCGCCCCGACCCCGTCCTATCCTATCCCGTTTTGATCCTTCCTCTCTCACTTGCACTCAGCTCACCTCTCTGCTCCGTGCATCCTGTATTGTACAGCTCCTTCTTTTCCTGTGCATCTGCAGCTGGACTTGCTGCTGCCCATCTTTCCCTTCCATTCACATTGGCACTTTTCTTCTCATCTTTACAATTTTGTCTTCCATCTTTGTTGACATCCACGAACGGCAGCCTTGCCCGCTTCCCAGCCTTCCATCTCGCGCTCCGAACTCTAGACAATCCAAATCTTTTTCAGCCACTACTCATAGTGCTGCTCCTCTACTCACGCTTCTCACCCGAAGAGTCAAGTCCGCATTCAAGAACTGACCAATAAAATAAATAAAACCGACGTTTAGACCATGCGAAACGACCTTACATGAGTCTTGATCTGGGACCTCGAGACGACTACGACTCCCCCGTCGCATCAAAATCGCTTTTCAAGTCTCGTTCATTCAATTCCTGCTATCACCTTTTCCCAGGGGCGCTAAGCTGTCTTCTCACTCGTCGTTTTCGCGAAATAGGCTCGAGAGCACCTCCTGATATTCGTTGTTCTTTTCGCTCCAAGACGAGCAAGCTTGTTGGCGTGTAGAGCATTCGTCAATTGATCGTGCTGGCTTCACCATCGTCATGTTATGAGCACCCTCGATTAATGATTCAGTTTCCTTTCGATACGTAACAATTTATATCTCTTTCTATTGGCGCGACCTCTAGATAGAGGGAATCACAACAATGCCCGATCTGGGTGCAGACAAACTAGCCACGTCTTTGAAAGACTCTTGTACTGTCATACATGATGGCACGCTCTACTCCTACTCACCCGAAGGATTTTTATCGATACGTCTCGAAGAAGGTGCGAAATGGAAGACGCTTGACCCAGGCGTGAAGGTTACTGGTGCAACTTGTATTGGCTCCGAGAAACCCAAAAATATTGACCCGGCCTTCTTCGTTGTTGGCGGTCAAGCGGCCCCAGACGACTATACTGGTTTACAAAAATTTACATACTCTACTGGGAAATGGACGACTGTCAAACCCACAAACTTAATCACCAAGCATCGACAATGGCATACATCTGCCTATATGGAGGCTTTGGACACTATTCTCGTTTATGGCGGTAACCAAGATGGAAAAGACGAGCTTTCATCGGAAACATATTCAATACTAGCCTCTGAACCTTACACCGTAAAGATCCATCCTCATCAGGCGCCACCAAACAATCCCCCACCAGGTCGTCGACCGATAATCACGAAATGGACTAATTCAGATTTAATAATGGTTGGAGGAGGCACCACACCGGAGCACGCCAAAATATATTATTTCAATTCTGATGTTGGCTGGCGAAACTCGGGTGCTAGCTTGAAGGAGCCTCCATTGAAAGATTCGACTTCGATAAAAGGCATCAGCGTTAGCGCATCCGACGGATCATCAAGCTTGATAACGTTCGACCTCACCCAGTCGCCCAACACAGTTACTCGAGCTATCGTGCGAGATGCTACTGGGAGCCCGAGGTTAGAATCGCCGGCCATTTCGGGGCGCAGCGAGGTGGATGTCTCCGCGGTCGAGAAGCGAGATTTAACCTTGGCTAACTGGCCGAAATACAACTCAACGCTTGCACCAAAGGAAACGAGACAGGGCTCTGCCATTGCTCAAAGCCCGGAGGGCATGGTCGTGTTTACTGGTGGCAACGCAGACAATCCTATTGCCATGTTTGATTATACCAAGATGGGTTGGGTGAACGCCACCGCATTTTTCACAGGCAGTGAACAAAAATCTCTCTCATCAACGTCTACAACCTCCTCGACTTCTGCTTCTTCTACTCTGTTCACATCGACCACATCAACATCCACTGCCGCTGCCACAACAACTACAGCTGCATCTTTGCCCACCGCTTCTGAAAAACCAGAAGACTCCGGCCCAAGTTCTAATGCTATTCTTGGCATCACCTTGGGCTCGATTGCTGGATTTCTGATACTTCTTGGTCTTATTCTTTTATTTTTACGACGTCGGAAGAAGACTCTCGGCCATACAGAAGCTGGCAAACCTAGTAGTCCCTTGTCTGATGAGAAAGACATGTCAGATTTCAATAGAAGTACTTTCGCTCCAGCTAGCCCCTTTCGTGGACATCGCCCTCAGGCATCGGCAGAGTCGTACTCCTCAGTGGCTATTCTCATGGGGCGGATGAATAAGGAGAAGTCCGGGCTGTCGAGAAACGCTAGCAATGGGACAGCACGCAGCTCCATCAGCTCGCTCCACAAGCAATTCAAGAGCACCATCAGCAAACCCATACCCCAAGCAAGGGATCATCCAGCACTGCACGGTCAGGATGAACGCGGCGTGGCATTTGCGCCGTCCGTAGCAGAGCCTCGTCCCCGAAACGGTCCACTGGAAGCACACGACGGCACTCGTCGCAGCTCAGGCTGGAATCGATACTGGTCCGGCGGCAGCGCTCTTCAGATCCTCGGCTTTGGTAATGGCAAGAGGGCTACTGCTACCTCTGAACAAAGCTCTCGGTACTCAGAAGCTACAAACAACCCACGTGTTACACAGGACTCTGCCACTGTTCCGCCGCTCAATTTTGACGGTCGACCACGAGTCAACAGTGTTAACTCTGGTAGCCCAGTAGTGGCACAACACACCGCCAAAATGCCATTCACCGAAAGTATGTCGGGAACGATCGAGCGTCCCGTGTCACCGATGTCTTCAGGCTATTCTAGCGGTATCCCGGAGAGCATCATCGAGATATGGGATCCGATGGAAGCCAATAAACCGTGGGGAGCTGATCGAGCCCCTAGCAGCGCATATCGGACTGCTGACGTTCCTGGCAGCTCCAGCGTGCAGCCACCACCTACGGGAGTTAGCAAACAACCCCAGCTTGCCATGGCTTCGACGTCTGACATGAGCTGGCTCAATCTCGGAGATCAATCCCGGGTCTGAAACTGCACCAACCTACGTTGAGCAGGAATAATTGGCTGCATGGTTCTTTTCACGCGATTTTTTATGACCTGGCGGACTTATACCCTTGATATGTTTGATCGAAGCATCTTGCTCATGTGTCTTTGATTCGCGTCTTTCTGTTATATTCGACTTGATATCTTTGCCATACCCTTTCATTGCCACATGACAAGGGGTGGAACAATCAATATGTTTGCTTCGTCTTGATGCTACATATACGTGTCAGTTCTGCACTGATCGACCTGCCATCAAGTACAAGCATATCATTCATATTATGATTGCTTTCCTACCTTAATCTCTGGCTGGACGACCTACAGTCTTAAATCTCGAGACCGGGTGGTATCAACTCAGCACAAGACATGGCCTGGCGTCGGTATCTCTGTGTTTGGACATACTTGGCATCATACTCTTTCGTTTGCGCGACAATTTCTTTTCTTATGCATATTAGACTCTAGCCAAACTACGGCATCTCATTATTTTCCTCCATATTTGTCTCCTGGTGTCTGCCGTAGGAACACCATCATCACAACCAATACCACCAACCGTCTTGCACGTAATTCGTTGAAATGAGGAGGAGCCACGCAAGAATACTCAAGGGGTGGTAATGAAGAGAGAGACGGTGAACCAGAGCGAACTTGTCATAATCCGATGGGCAACCATTTTCACGAATATGTACAATGGCGGGCAATCGGCAAATATGTAGTAGCTAGCTACATCATCTAAAACAAGGAACAAACCTCAAAAGTGCATCCTTGAAACTGATTGTGACTCTATGATTGCTACTGCTGAGAGTGTGTCACGCGAATGAATGCAAGGACCGGGGTACCTGCGCGTTGACAAGCTGTGCATTTGATATGCAGAAAACCAACTCTCAGACCAAGTCGTTCGAAGACGATTCTGACATGACAGTTTATTACCCTACCTACCTAACAAGTGCTCGGCAGGCCCGTTGCTGTACTGTCTCGATCCAGTAATGTTGTCACTGCAGCTACAGGGGTTTGCCTTCATCGGTGACCCAATGCAGTTACAGTGTAACATTGGTGCTCCGGGCTGGGTAGTCTAAGCCTCGACGCTTGTTGCATTATACACTTGGGACGGCCCGGCGGCTCTGTTTTTACTGCACAGGTAGCATGACAGGCTGGGGAATGTCGGCTGGTGGCTGAAAGAAGTAATGGTCTGTACGACTATTTAAACTGCATGATCGTTTTTATGTGCGATTTGTTCCCTGACACTCGAAACTGGTCTTGGAGGCCTGTGACGGAGGATGTGGGAAAAGTCTGGATGTTTTGGTATGGAGCGAATGTGAATAATCAGATAGTGATAGTGGTGTAAGTATTGGAATGCAGTAATGCAGTGTATCTGAGATGGATTTTATTTTATTTTATTTTATTTATTTTGCGTTGGCCACGGCAATACATAGAGATTAGAAGACCTGTGATTTCACACGAGCCGCCAGATGAAATCAACAAAGTTTCAGCACTCTCTTGACCCTTCCTTCTTTGACTTAGTTACCCCGCTCTCGGTTCGTACTTCCCTAGTCTGGACCTGCTGGGATCTCTTTCTCGTAAGAGGCGAAAGAGGGACAAGAGTCCAACGTTGCATGAGAAAGGGCCGGTGGGTGAGGTGAGTGAGAATGGGGGCAAAATTTTGCGGGGGCATTTTGTTGCACTTGGCCAATTTCATGAACCAAATTATGTTTATTAGATTATCTAATTTTTTTTTTTTTTTAAATTTTGGGGCATCGCTGTCTCGGTTTGTTATTTACCTGTATAGTCAGGGTAAGGAGGAGGTGGGGTGGGTTGTGATGTCTGTCCGTCTGTCCGTGTGCGGTCTTGGCGCTTGGATTTTCAACGCGAAGAAGTGAAAATGATGATGATGCTGTCAGCCCACCATCCACTGCAATGGATTACAGGTAGGTACTAGTAGTCACACCAGATGCGGAAGGGGTTCAAAGCGGAGCGTTTCAAAGGAATGGTGTAACTCATAAACAACGGGAGTAGAATATTATCCTTCATGCATGGTACGGAGGTACAAAGCCGGTGGATAACGGAAAAGCAATCGAGGCAATGTCTAACTGCCTGAGTAGAGGACAGGATGTCACGTAAATGAGTATGATTTGAGCAGCTGAATATGGCGGCAGGCAATATGAGGAGGGCTTCGGAATGCACGCCCACCGCTTACACTATAGCCTTTCTGCATTTCATGCTGAATTCCTGTCAATATAATAAGATATGGTCCACTGCCGCTTGATGGTGTACGCATCTACGCAAAACAGAATACTATCTTTTCCCCCTGTAATTCAACGATTACTTACATTGGCGATTGAGCTATCGGCTTGTTGACGGGTGTCGGAAAATCACGTGATGACAATGCAGCTACGCCGTAGTGGATGGCGCCATTGATTGTACTAGTACGTTCCTTTGTGCGGGGGGGAGCTGAGAGTGGAGAGCTCTGAGAGCTCTGAGAACGTCGACGGCTTGTTCTCATGTCGATATTGGAAACGGCAACACCGCATAGCGTACTCCGTACAATGTGTTAAAAAGTGAAAAAGTGAAAAAGTTTAAAAACAAAATGTCTTTATTCTTTGACGGCGTTACCACACAGCTCATCGTCGACGATCCCGAACCTGTTTCTTCAGCTGTCCTCGTCGGCTGCATGAATGTGGCAGACCGCCTTGAATAACGGCCAGGGTCTTGAAAATGCAAGGTTCTGAGGTAGCTTCATCGCTAGTCTTGGCGGCACAGCATTGGCTGTCGTTTGAGCCTGGCAGATGAGATGATCTGCCATGCACGACGTTGATGAGGGCTGCATGATCAGTCATGTCGTAACGACCGTTCGTTGGCCGGGACAGCCAGCTGAGGGCCTAGCAAGCAAGCAAGCAGCCTTTGCGACTAGCTTATTTAAAATTTTATCCAGCCAGCCAGCTTACCGAGACACCGAAGCCAAACTTGGGTCAGAACCGATCCGTGATGGGACAAAGGTGGCTCGTCGTACTAGCAGGACGGCGGCGCATATTCTGCAATGGTCCATGTGATGATGGGTTCTGCCACACAGTGTACTAGAACAGGCAAGCATGCGGGAGAAAAATTACACGACCCCTCGGTCCGCCCAGCCACAATGACCGAGGGGTCGTGTAATTCTTCACCCGCCTGGCAAGACAGGATCCCTCACACGCTAAATTATCGCTGAGAGGCAATAACTAACTAGTGGCTGTAGCGGCAGGTCGGTACCGCCTGACTTATACAACATACAAAAACTCGTCTCTGTCGTAAAAGCAACCAAGCAACAGAGACTTGACCCAGCAGGAGGGGCTTCGAGAGCCAATCGCCACGGTTGTTAAGACTGTGATCCGCTCCGTCCAACTGATCAGACTGATATCGAATGTAACATGAGCATGAGCCCAGGTTGCTTGCAAAATATACCAGACACCCCGATCTGACGGAGAATAATTTCAAAGGGGGGCGAGTCATGTATCAGTGCAAATACAGTTTTTGGGCGTATGGCATCTCTAGTCGCCTACAGAAGGAACCAAAGTTTGTCCCCTTCTGGTCGTTGGGTAACTACCATGCAATAACTACCATACTATGCGAGCTCGTGGCTGGAATATGCCGCGCTTGGTGGAACGTGGACTTCGCTAGCTGATGGGTCTGCCGAAGAATAACGTGGTTCCGCGGCGCCAGACTTAAGAGTAGAAGAGAGGAAGACCAACATTAGAAGCATCGCTACAGTCAGGGCTGTGACAGGTTGTTGTATGAACAATTATAATCACGATGGACGGTCATTTCTAGAAAGGTTTCGAAAATCGACCTGATCCCCTTCCCCCCTTCCGCGGGGACTCCTAGGATCCGCTGTGAATAGTAACTAATACCCGACGCCCAAAACATTCAGGACAGCATTCAGGCCAGCTTCCAGGAACGCTCCAAGCGGCGACAGAGAGGATCGACCAATCTATTTGACGGCATCGTCACTAAGCTCTGGACAAGCCACCAATCTTTCAAAAAAAAGAGGTCAAGATCGTGAGCTTTGGACGGCCAACGCGCAGCCTAACAGCGATGAGCAGAACATTTCATTGAAAAAGCCATTGATTGGCTCGGAGACAGTGAAGGGTCGAGAGACAGGGATGGTGTTGGCTGCATGAACCCCAGCAGGCCTGCAGCTAGTTATTCTAAGCCCCAACTAACTGTATTACAGTAGTCCGTAGTCCGGAGTATGACGAGTATGACGAGGACGGAGGATCCGTCAGGCGCGACGGGCGCTGTGCACTGCATTGCATTCCTGATGTTCCCGTAGCCTCGAGCGAAAACGGGTGCCCGGGGCGCCGGGTTCCCTAAATTGGAGAACCAGGTTAATTCCTGCAGTCATGTCTCAGTATGAATGGAGCGCGTCAAGGTCACTTGCTGAGGCTATTTTCATGCAATATGGGCATGGGTGCTTCATCCAGACAGCAAAATAATGGTAGCTGTCGTATACAGTTACATGACGTGCAGACGGCTGTCGTTATGCTTACTAGCTAGAGAGCAAAGGCTGCTTGGGAGTCAAGCAAGATGTTAAAACCTCGGCGCGGTATTAATACGACCAATATCTTCACATTGACGTTGCGACCTCCGGCAAAGGTCGTCCGTGCAACTGAAGTTGAAATTCGGTAAGTTAAAACTCACCAACTGCGACTCCGTAGTCCGTAGTCCGTACACAGTAAAAGCCCGGTAAACAACATGACGCAACCAAAGATGGAGGAGAGAGGGAAAGGGAAAGAAAGGGAAGTGACAGAAGAGATACAGCAGGAAGAAGGCTAGGGCATGCTTCAGCGGGCTGGGAAAGCAGTCGGGGGAGTTGGGGGGGATGGGAAGATGAACGGAAAACACGACCGGCGGCAGTCGGGCGAATGACGGCCATTCAATCCGCCATGATCCGCGGTGGTGCATAACAACCGCATTAGAAGTCATGATAATTCTGATCTGCTGTTGGCATCACGGACGACTACAGTGGGGGTGTATACTGGCAACCCCCGCCCCTTGCTTGCTCACAAAGTCTTCATCTTCATGGTTCACTCGTGCCAGATCAAGTCTCTGCCGGCCTATTGGCTCCTCCGCCAGCGCCGCTATTGTACATGGTACTACGAAGTACGGAGTACGGAATAGCTAGTTAGTACTCCGTACCAATTAGTACTGTAGGCTTTGCCCACTTGAGCACCTGCCCGCCCCCAGTCTCCCAGCGCCCCACGACCAAACCAACAATCTGGCTGCGAAAATTTACCCTGCCTGCCTACCTGGCTGGGTACCGGTGCTCCTTACGAAGTTACTGTAAAGTACAATACAGCAGCGGCTGCTCCGTTCTCCGTGCAGAACTCTGGCTTGTTTTCGGCTATTGCTCGTGGCAACTCCCAATACCCGTCACAGGCAGAGAGTAGTTATCGGCGGAAGCATTCGGGTCTGAATAGACAGATCAAGTCCAGCATGGGATGTCGCGCCTCTCGGGTCCCAAAACACTCTTAACTTGTTGTAGCAGTCAGTAACTTCCATGCCGCCCAGACTTGCCTAGACTACAATAGTGTGGCCCAGTCGGGTGTCTGCGCTTCATTATTGGGACATTTGTTGAACATCCCGCCTCGTCCACCGTTGACTGGCCGAACGGGTCAAGCTCTGCGCCGAACTGCTTAGTCCCTACGGAGTAATAAAGTCCCCTCTTCAAATCCCCCTCCAACCCCGGTGGCTATCCACTGCTACCACCATCACTACCACCACTACCACCACTACCACCACGACCACGACCACGACCACCATCACCATCACCCACCGAATTGGTACTGACCCTGTTGCCAGCTTGCCAGACGCCAGCGCTGTACGGAGTACCCCACCACCCTATCACTATCCACCGTCCGCCACCAGGCAGACCCTGCTCCAGTGACCAACTTTTGTGTAGCCCAGCCATTTTGGGACCTGCGAGACCTGCGAAACTAGATTGACCTGACCAGACTAGACCGGACCCAACATTGAAGTCGGCCATCACCCGGTTCTGCGCCAACCTCCAATCCAATAGCAACACCGTTGCGCCGTACTCGGTAGCATTTCCCTCTCTCACCTTTCCCGCCTCTCATCTCTGATGAGCTTCTCTCGAGCTTGAGCGTCAAGCGTTTGACTACACTCGCTCCGTTTCGTTGTTCGCAATAGAGCCTAGTTATTTTCACCTTGTCCCTCCAAGTTGGCCGAGTTACGAAGGCCCGAGTCAACCCGCGCATCCACCGAGGCTGCACTAGGCAGTCCTGATGCTGCAACCCCTCCGCCGCCAATAATTTGCGACACCAGGAAACCAAAAAAAAAAAAAAAAAAACCAAGGGACATAACGCAGCGCAAGACCACGAAATCGCTAGAAGCATTGGATCGCATTATATTGTCAGCTTCTCAAGGCTTACGCGGGCAAATTTAAAAAGGGATTCCAATCCCCTGCCGGCTGGACGGACCAGCGGATTTAAACTTCCACGTCGCACCGGGACATCACATTTGCATGATCTTGTACTTATCGGCTACTAGCGAGAGCCGCAGCGAAAGTAACGCAACGCTATACTCAAGAGAATCTGCATTTGACGAGGCTACAAAAGCCCACTACCGCGCCATAGACTGACCTTTCAAGCTACTACCCAAGCATAGGATTTGAAGCACGCTTCTTCCCTGGTTTATCGCGGCTCTACCTGCCATGATGGCTTCGGCAACCTGGAATGGCCAAGACCAACACATGGCGTCCACGGCCACTGAGGATGAGTTCAACCAATTCCTGGACATGAGCGGCATGGGGAACATGGGCGAGAGCATGCAATTCGACTTCCACGGCTTTCAGGACGGATCATCTCAGCCTATGATGAATCAGCACCAACAACGACACCAACACCAACACCGACATCAGGTTGATGCTATCATGGGTGATCCTGATGCTTCTCACATTATTCCTCGCAGCGATGGCTTGCTACAGAATCATACGCCGGCCATGGTGACAACTGCGAGCATGCCAGCCCAAATGCTCGCTACCTCTGCCCCAAGCGACAGCATCTCCAGCATCGACGCTCAGATTCAGTATTTGCAACAGCAAAAGTTCCACCAGCAGCAACGCCAACTCCAGGAACAGCGCGCCACTTTCTTCTCTCATAATCATTCAGTTCCTCCTACACCTCAAAGCCTGGAACTACACCCTGGCAGCGGACAGTTCTATTCACAGGCCGAGCAGATGCCCCAGCGAACTTCTTATGATCGAGGATATCATCACCAAATGTCCGAGCAGCAAGATGTGAGTTTCCAATGGAACGCATGCCAGTGATCCATTTTCGGACGAACTTGGGATCACACCAAGACTGTCATTCGTATGGTGGGACATGGATACTAACTTGGTAATGCAGATGGCTTTCACGCCACTTGTCTCTCCCGCCGTGACACCGTTGGACCCTCATTTTAATATGGAAAATGCCTTTACAGTTCCAGGGGCCTACTTCAGTCCTCTCACATCTCCCGCTTTGCATGCACAAAACGACGCATCTTCTGTATATGATCACAGCACACAGTCCAATAACTCACCGGTTGAAATGGATCTGGAGCCACCCCCGGCCGCTCCTTCAGTCGGATCAAGTACAGACCTGTCCAAAAAGGCCAGAAAGAATAATGCGGTCAAAGCGCGAAGCAAATCTGCTGTCAAGAACTCGCCTATTACTAAACCACAGCGCCGAAAGACGGGTCCCAGTCCGGCCATTGTGTCGCAGGTGCTGAATGAGGTGGACGAGAGAAATATGCAATCTTCAGATCAGGGGCTACTTCCCTTGCCAGCCACATCGACAGAGGGGTCTGAAGAGAATGCATCTGTATCACCCGAAAACCTCACCGAGATGCCTCCACCCCCTGTCCCGGCGCCCCGGTCAACTAGTAGATCGCCGTATATCCAAGCCCAAAATAATAGCTCGCAACAACCAACTCCTCGTTCCTTGGCCGAAGAACATAGACAGCAGCAGCAGCAGCAGCAACAGCAACAACAGCCTCATCCAGCAACCCCCGCATCGTTGATGAAACTCCCTGCTTCCAAGGCAAAAAAACCACTTGCCAACAACCAAGAACAGCATACCGTCACGGAAAATATCGAATCGTTAGAATTACCAGAGTCGATATCAAATAGACCGTTGGCGCCGATCAATACATCCCTTGTGTCACCGTCTCCAAGGCTCGAACCAAGCTCGTCTAGAAGTACGTCGCAACAGCCCCTGAGATCTCCTGTGATCCGCACTCCTGGAACAGCTTCTGCGAGCCAAAGTCCTCAACTAAGGCCGGGTTCCTCCGGCCCCAGTACGCGCAAGACGCCTCAGTTGGCTTCGAGGAATAGTAGAAAGCGGTCGACAGGCTCAGTTCATGCCTCGCCTGCTCTGTTACCCAGGATATCACCAAACATCAAGCCACTTCTTCCAGGCACCTCCGGAATGTCGATGGAAGATACAGCCTCGCGATTGCTTATGACTAAATCGAATTACCAGAACATTTTGGAAGGAAACACTGTACCTGGCGTATCGTACCCAACCGAGCTGTCAACTAATCTCACTTCTAAACGAACGTCTCACAAGATTGCCGAGCAAGGGAGAAGGAACCGCATAAACTCCGCACTGCAAATCATGGCCAGCCTCTTGCCAGATTCACAAAATTTAGAGGAAGGCGAAGAGGCAGAAAAGAAGGACAGCAAGTCACCTGCCAACGTACCGAACAGCAAAGCAAGCGTAGTGGAGAATGCCATTGTGCACATGAAGAGTCTTCAGCAAGAGAACGTCGATCTGAAACAAGAGCTGGAAAACCTGAAGAGTCAACTGGGCAAGCTACAGGGACCTACATCCATGTAGCCATGAGTAGGACTTAATGAAGTAATAAAGGAGATCATGGCAGATGGTTGGCGTGGTTCTCTCCCAATGTCTTGAGTCATTTCCGGCTACTTCTTATCGCAGACAAAATGCCAGGTCTCCTTTTTTTTTTTTTTTTTTTTTT